>JACJUY010012592.1:1431-13338 GCA_014220935.1 Platorchestia sp. MABIK | reverse complement strand
TCGGGCCCACAGGTAGCTATACTCAAATTTGACCATTGTACTAGATTTAAGAAACATTCTACCTCTGGTAAATAAATTGTTTAAATTGTTTAAATTGTGCCTCACGGCCAAAATGTCCCCTAGTGTTAACGGCCCTTAAGGCCTAGTGGTTAGGGTGCGCGACATTCGCATGAAGAGGCATGGGGTCAATTCCAGACAATCTCAGAGCAATGTTTTATTCTCCCCAATAAACCGATCTTGATGGTCTAAATGTCGGCATGTGTTCCTCTGAAGTATGGTAAATGATTTATGTACTTAGAGATTTCCGACTTCTTCCATTTCTATGTATGGTTTTGTACGTAATTATTAGAATGCATTAATTATATAGTCGTTTGATATTTTTGTCCATTCTTTAAGTGCACGGTCTATGTTCTCTGGAGTTGGATTTCAACAACTTAAATAATTTATGTTTCTCAATCAATAAATCAGAATGCACATCCCGTACAAGGCTTCATCACAGTTTGTGATCAACAGCTGTCAATAATGACACTAATCCGGTTTTTCAAAAATTACAACTTTATTTTGATTTTACTAGGTCAGAGTTTGACAGTGGGGCTAGCCCCCTCACTGAAAAATTCTATCGCCTGTTGCACTTGTACGACTGATCAGCTGCAGAGCACAGCTGGCAGTGTTGAGTATCGACATAGGATACAAACTAATGAAGGTAAACGACTGATCAGCTGCAGGGCACAGCTGGCAGTATTGAGTATCTAGGATACCCTGATTGAACTGAAAGCACAAGACCATAGTCCGTGTGAGGATATGTGATGGCTTTGCATTGCATCCAGGACTGCACCGCTGCTGTTCTCTCACGCGACTGTGTCTACAGCTAATGTCGAGCGGCGCTCCGGACCCCTCGTGCGAACTGAAATCAACTGTCTTCATCCCTCCCGGGGTGTTGGCTCGCCCCGCCATGTTTCTGATGTGGTGCGGGGCTTTGTGCACAGAGACAGCCAACTGTAGCTCCTTCTGCTTGTCCTCTCGTGAGTGCTAGTTTAGGAAGCACCGTCTTTCTGGACTGAAGTGTTAGTCTGTGTCAGACATGAGCGACAAGCTCTGTTGTTTTATAAATTTGTTGGGACGTTGGCATTACGTTATGACAGGGTAATTGCTAACATTGTGTTTCGCTGTGCTAGGCTCGCACTGCATTATGGGATGAAAACGTTTCTCTGGTATTTTAAACCGTTTTATTCTAGCTTTTTTCGATCTAATCTAGCAACCTTCAGCACGACTTTGCAGGTTTTACTGAACCCTCAGCTTAGCCTAATCTGGTATTTGTTAGCGTAGCCTTTTTTACCTTTGCCTTATTTAGGGCATTCAATTTTGATGACACTTCTTCTCTTTGCTCCACTTCAATTTCTAATTTTTTTCTACTAAACGCTTTTGATATTTAGACAATCGCCGCAGCTTCATGAGGTAGCTATTGGCCGATTGTAACGTCGTGACATTTTTGCCAGAGGTCAAGGTTTGTGGGCTCTTCTCGAGTGTCATTGGGCTGGAGTACAGCGGTGGCAGCATCACTGAAGGGAATGGACTCGACTGCTACAGCGCGGCTGCCTCTGTCTTCAACATCATTAACAAGGATACCGCCATCACCACTGCCCCTCCTATGCCGGGTTTGTACCCCGTGACCCTAATGACAAACCACATCTACCATCCTTGCAAGAAATTTGGGTCTCAGTCCTACCCCATGCAACTTGGGCCTTACCCGCACATCCGCTTCGACTTCGGCCAGGTGGAGACAATCGCTCAGATCTACATCATCGCTGAAAAGTTCATGCTCGTTGAAGTTAGGCTTGGCAACTCAGAAGTCAACACGGAAAATCCAATGATAGCCTACCTAGAAACTGCTCCAGTGAGAGGTTATGAGTTCCCTGTCCCTCTGACCCAACATCACAAAGGGCGCTACCTTAGTTTCAACAGCAATGATGGCGGCAGCTCCGCTTCTTTCACCATCGGAGAGGTCCGCGTAATGCGGGCATTTGGGTAGAAGAGGATATTGTTTGGATGAAAGAGGAGATTGTTTGGGTAGAAGAAGAGGTTGTTTAGATAAAAGAGGACATTGTTGTTTAAAAGAGAAGATGGTTTGGATAAAAGAGGAGATGGTTCGAATAAAAGAGGAGGTTGTTTGGGTAGAAGAGAAGGTTGGGTAAAGAAGAGGTCAAGAAGGTGTTGCTACGGCTTCTGGCTGGCACTTCGTAATTTAATTGTGGAATATCGCGTAATATAGCTCCTTAGGACCAAACTGAAGTAGGCTTAATCTAAATCAGGCATAAGTTCATCTTAGTGGTCCAGATAAGTATAAATACCCTGGTCAGTGTTCGAGACGCTCGGAGATCGCTTGTGTCTCCCAAGACCAGCAGAACACGGCAGGCTGTGGCAGGTGCAGCATCCTGCACTTGATGACCACAACAGTTGTGCCTCAAAATTTTAATGGCATGCAGTCAACTGCTGGAAGTTCTATTTTTTAAAGCGACGTAACACTTTTATGGATCTCATCTCTGAATTCTGGCTGCGATTTCTGGAGAGCATATTAGCTTAGCTGTTTGATTTGTATATGTTAAGTTGCTCTCGAAGTGTTCCCATATCATCGTCGTTCGCACCATACATTATTCAGCAGTATTTTAACGAGCGATACAACACCCAGCTGCAGCATCTGTACGGTGTCTGGGGATACAGGAGGCTGTCCTGCTGTCGGCAACGTGACGTGAAGTTATTAGTACATTCCTTAAGTATCCAGTTGATAGAGGATAGTAATGGATGTTCATCCTCTAATAAAATGTCTCTCCGAGAAGGCATAGGATTAGAAATATTACAGATTAATTTTGTCTCTCCTAAGCCATGGGCTCATGCACCCTCAAGAAGGAAAAGGTTAGGTCCCTCAGCTATAGATAGGTCTTCGGGAGTTCTATCTTTCATGCTCAATTTGCTTCGTTCAAATTTTATGTCTTCTTTGTTATCTCATCCTTGTCTTTTGTTCTCCTTCCTTCCTATCTTTCTGTTTCTGCATGTGTGCTGGATGTGGAAACACACCTTTTCAATAGACTCCACTCACTGCACTGCATGCAAAATGGTCTCTTTTTTGCGCTTTCTTGAGATCGCTTTGGTGTAGCTCTTAAGTATTAAGCTTATTAATATAATAAAGCTTATAATTTTTTCCATGACATCCATTATTGTGATGGATAAATTTGAAGATGCACATACCTTGGATGACTAAAATTTTTCAGAACCCGTGAAAAATTTTCAAAAACCCGCGGATTATTTCATTGTCCTTACATGAAAGTCACAAAATTTTTGCTGTTGCAGCACGGCGGAATCTTGCATGAGCTGCTCCACGATCTTCAGTTCACCTAAAGCCTAAAACTTACCGCTTTCTGCGTCATCAGTCCACAGAGTGCGGGAATTGCGGACAATCAATTTTCCAGATGTTTTTCTAAATCGCCAGAAATTTACAGCATCAGCGAATGGCTGCCGCATTTGTGGTCGTACACCGTAAACCGTACAAACTCTCCGTTTTTGCTTCATAATGATGGTTTTTAGCAACGAGCGAAGCATCCAATGTCCCGTGGCAAACAATGGTTCCTGTGTTGTAGGTCCAGCCACTAAGCGTAGCTATCACTAGTTACTCAATGGAAATTAGGAAGAGGCGGTGGGGTGAAAGATTTATTAGCACGGTAAGAATGAAATTGAAAAAATAAGTAAACAAGTCCGATAAGTGAGCATGGAAAACGAAAATGAAATGGAAAGTTACACACAATCAATTTAAAGTTTCAGAAAATATAGAGGAATTTCATACATTTACGCACAGAACTTGAGTAGTACCTATTATCTACCCTTGAGTAACACTGTTCTGTGGCATCGGTAGCAACAATAATAACAAGAGCTGGGCATAAAATGAAACATTTCACTTTCACCAAAGTTACCGTGAATCCATAGAGTTCGACAAATGTTTTTATCGAAAAGTAGACTGTCATTTAGAAAAACTAAAACTTACACAATGGATAATCTGAAATAATCTTTGCGTGTTCGGACTTTCAGGTCTTTATTAATTACTTGACTAACGGGCACTCAGATTTACTAATATGAAACCTGAATAAAAGTTACCTTTACAAAAACACTTTCCTCAATCCCAATACAAATTATTACAAGGTCACAGCGGTCCCGAGCGACCGCCCGAGAAGCCCCGCACACCTGCACACCGATACAACCCACAACAGACCAATAGGGTGCGGCGGTAAGCCAACGCACGTAAACGCAGAGGCGACTACTCTGTTTGCATAAACAGATACCAAAAACGTAACTGAAAGTTACATATCGTAGAAAATAACACAAACAATAATACATACAAGGCATAATACAAAATTAGTTGAGTGATAAAGTTATAGGAACGGAGGCATAATAAAAGTTTTTTTCACTATGTGCATCGCAGGCTCCTACTAGAGACAGGCCAGAAAATTCCGCTCTATTACACCTGCAGTGGATACGTGGAAGATATTTGCGTCACACTCCGTCTCAGAACTGAGGTGAGTCGTCATGTGTACTTGTGTGTGTCAAAAGGTGTTGGTGTCATGAGTGGGAGGCGTTTTGACCTTAAATTTTGATCTTAAGAAGGCGTAGAGTCACAGAGTCAACGAAAGAGCTTTCGCTGTGACGACAGAGGAGATGGTGCGCGATGTGTGGTGGTAGCGTAATGGTGATCAGATAAGTACTTCATTGGTAAAGTTCAGCTTCGAATCCTGGGTGGTGTTCATTTTGATCGCTTCATTTGATATGTGTACAACTGTGAGGCGTCGTGGGAATATCTTTATTTGAAATTAAATATCCTTACGCCCGACTCACGTTCATTTTGAAGAAATAACAAGGTTTTCGTGTGTCGAGCGAAATGTTAGACCTTCGTTAACAAATCTGTCATCGCGCTCTGGAAACTTTATATTTGGTTGCAGTGCAAAATACATGGTGTCGAGACCCGTCCCACACAATACCTTGTATCGAGACATACAAGGTGTCGCAAATTAAATATCTAATTACCTAGAGCCATTCGCACCAGACAAGTTTTGCGAATAATGGCAGAATAAAATGTCTAATCAGCAATTGGTTCCATTAACAACGAACTGATACGAAGAGTGGAAAACGTATTTTTCCAACTATCGCACAAATACCTAATCAGCAACTGGTTCCATTCACAGCGAAGTAACACGAAGTGTGGAATATTTCTGCACAAGCCGCACAAATGCATAATCAGCAACTTGTTCAATTTGCTACGAAGTAATCGGAAGCGCGGAATATTTTTGCACATGTCACGTACGACAGGACGGCAATTATCTCGCCGATATTTTCGCTGCCATCGGGGAGTTGTCCCGAGACAATTTTGTGTTGCGCCCCGCAAGTCATTAACGAGTCACGGGTCATTCGTCCTTGACGCGCTAATTTTACCCCCGTCACTTGTTCGCTGTCGTATAATACTTGAGGGGCAGTTTGTACTTGACGTGATTGGCTTGCAACAGTGTAAGAGCTGATTAGCGGTGTTTTATTTGGTGTAGTCGGGGCAGAACAATTCTTGTAACACGCGGGACTTTGGCGTCTGCTTCAGAAGTCGTCGTGACTCTCCCATTGCAGGAGGGTCTGGATGAGCAGCGGGAGTTTGTGACGGGTTACACCTCAGGTATGTGACCTCAGGCATTTGTGACGCGATATTCCTTAGGTGTGTGACCTCAGGCATTTGTGACGCGCTACACCTCATGTATGTGACGTCAGGCCTTTGTAAACATAACACTTGAGGTATGAGACCAAATATATGGTAGGCGTTAGACCTCAGGAGGTGTGAGATTAATTTGTAAAAGTTTTACTTAAGGATTGAGATTTCAGGAATTTGTTGAGCGATATTCTTGAGGCATGAGAACCCTGTTTATTGCATTGGTTGTCGACAGGCCAATGCCTTCTGCATCTCCAGGCCCGCTACAGAAACTATAACGTCACACAAGTGGTCCTCCATTTGTGTGGATTGAAGGGGCGGAACTAAATGAGCTCTAATCTATACCTCATTTCTCCTGTAACGAAGTTTAACCAGAACGTGCAAAATCTTAGCAGATCTGCTTTGATACTTTTTGAGTTAGATGAGAGTGTAAAAACTTAAGTTCTTTAGTATTACTTCAGATTCCACAGAAAACAAAGCCATGGTCGAGTTTGCCTGACTTCTGCACGTACCATCAGATTAAAAAGTTTAAACATAAAAATTTTCTACCTTCATTTTTTGTCAAATCAGCTGGGTTGGGATCTTTGTTTCATTCCTAAAGCATAATAAGAGTTAAATAAGGCGAGGCTATTCCGTTTAATATTAATTTCGCTTCGAAATTAACTAATACGCCATCGGTCTCAAATATTAGTTGACCACCAAAAGTTGAAACTTGTCAACAATAATCCTAAAATACACCAGTCATGGTTGACAAAGCTAACGTCATACATGGCATCTCTGTAGGGTTGTCATTTGCCTAGAGCTTATATTTTTGTGCGAAAAGCTCAAACTTGAAAATTTTGGCCTAAACCAAGCGTAGAGTAGCCAAGTCGACGAAAGAACTTTCGCTACAAAATGTGCCGCTACAAGAAGGTAAATTGATTGAAAATTCGACCTCTGATGTGGAAATGCCTTATTTTTTGGGGGATGCCTCAACATTGCGGATGATTTCAAATCGTGTATTTCCCTACTTTATTGCGTTATATCTTTGCCTATGACATCAGAAGTAAAACTCGACGGCAGCGTCCCTGCACGAGCTGTAATTAAGTCTTGCTTACGACCAGTTGGGACGGTCCGGCAGCGAGATGCGTCTGGCGGGACTGCTGGCGTGGCACAGTGGTTAAGGCATCGCCCTTGCATGTAGGAGTCAAGGGTTCCTATCCCGGCGCTGACGCGGCGATTTTCCCAGCTGGGTATAAGGGAAAAGCTCAAGCACAATACCCCACTCAACCCAGGTGTCGGAAATGGGTACCGGCTTCACGGGGGAAACCTTCATGGTGTCCTATATATAGAGTTAGTTATAAGGCATTTGAAAAACCAATGCTCAAGATCATATGTATCAGGCTTGATTGGAAATAAAGCATCCTAAGATGCCGATGCTTCTTTTTTGTTTGGTGCCCTCCGTGCTGGTGATGGCGGCGCTGGCAGTGGTCAGGCAGCAGCACTACACCAAGGTGGGCTATGCGCTGTGCTCACCACGTGACCTTCTTCGTGATCACGATCACAGCTTAACGGGAGTCACCTAAGGTCACAGTGGCCTAGTGGGAAGGGTGTGCGACTCTCACATGACGAGGCATGGGCTTCATTCCCGACAGTCTCAGAGATATGTATTTATTCATCACAAATAAACCGTTCTTGACGGTCCAAACTTCGACATTTGTTCCATTAAGGTATGGTACGACTGATCAGCTGCAGGGCACGGCTGGCAGTGTATAGTCTCTAGGAGACAAGCTCATGGAGCTAAACTACTTATCAACAGCAGGGCACAGCTGGAATTGTCGAGTATCTAGGAGACAAGTTCATGGAGGTAAACGTCTACTCAGCTACAGGGCACAGCTGGCTGTGTTGAGTTTCTAGGATGCAAGCTCATGGAGGTAAACGACTGATCAGCTGCAGGGCGCAGCTGGCAGTGTTGAGTATCTAGGATACAAGCTCATGGAGGTAAACGACTGATCAGCTGCAGGACACAGCAAGCAGTCTTAAGTATCTGAGACACACAAATTCAGCTGACAGCAAAGGTCCACAGTCCAAGTGAGGGTGTGGGATTGCTTTACGTCCAGCTTGACGTCGCCGATGTTCTCTCACGCGCTTGTATCTACAGCTGCAGCCGAGGGGTACGCCGGACCCCTCGTGCCAACTGAACGTTACCAACTCTATTCCTCACGTGACATTGGTTAGTACCTACATGATTCGGATATGGTGCGCGGCCAGGTGTGATGCGACAGCACACTGCAGCTCCTTCTGCTTGTCCCTCAGTGAGTATTGGTGATTGGGGACATGCCACCAGCCTTGACCCACCGTCTGAAATGGCGGCATGTTGTGGGACTGTGAGAGAAATGGAGCTAGAGTCTCTGTTATGTTGTAGAATTTTTGGCTAGGTAACTTTACCCTACAGTGGACTAAACACAACGATTGTATTTTCTAGCTTAGTCCAGAGTCGCCTTTCTTAACTCAGTTTAGCCTAACTTTTGTTATTCTGAAACCAAAAAATATTAAACTTTCAAGTTTCAAGTTATACAAGATAATGATTTGTTTATAGATTACGATGCTGGTCTGGTTGCGCAAGTGAAGAAGCAACAAAGTAAGAAACCAACGAAACTATCTGTTGTTCTTGAAACTTCTTGTCTGTCCTAAGAGCTTTGCATATACTGTTGTTGCCATGGTCGGTGCCTTGAAATTATGACCTTATGTTGTTTTCTGTGTCAGATAATCTGAAAGCTATTCAATGATGTACCAGGTGCGGCAAGCTATTTCCTTATTTTGTATTGCAATAAAACGATGGGTTGGAAAGATATCTTTTCACGAATTTTTTATTCGAAAGTTATGTATATAAAGTTGTGTTTCACATAGTTTAAAAATTAAATCGTTCAATTGACGCCCGCTATTATCGATACACTGGGTGAACCAAATTCTGCTGTTTCTCATCCCGTTCTCCATCATATTGATGGTTATGTTGGCCGTTTCTCCATGAATGTTTCTTTTCAGATCTTTCTGAGTTTGTAGGCGGTCAGTTTAGACACGGAATTTTAAATTTACCCCACAAAAAAATCCCATAGGGACAAATCGGGAGAACGCACTGGCCACTATAAATCACCCCATCATTTAGATGAGGTGCCCTTTGAAGCGATTTAGCAACACAGAAATTGACGGTCTTGAAGTTTCCACTTTTTTCCTATACACAACCAGTTTCCTGAATGTTGTCACCCTTAATAAATGGCTTTCCGCAATATTGAAGCCCAAAGGCGCAATTTTGAATCGATTTCGGCTGGGCGATTTTGACTGGGCGTGTTAGGTTGAAACCACCGAATTTCCGTTTGAAAAATAGGCGTCTATGGCAAATGTACACTGTTCGTTACTCCAACGCATGATGGTGACTGAACCACTATGTTAAACAACTTTATGATTCCCTCCCTCGAACGGAGGCACACCCACCTTCCTGGGAATCCTGTTCGCTTCAAAACACTTACTTCAGAAGAGCAAGTTAGCTAGCCGCACCCTGTATTAAAAGGGTTTCACAGAAATGATTTTTTGAGAGGTAAATGATCACAGTTTGAGAGATAAAAAACCTTTTCAAAGACGCGATTTTTTCACCAGAGTTTGGGTTCTGCAAACTCTACTCGAGCATCGTTGGACTTCAGTACACCGGTGGCGGCATCGCCGAAGGGCAAGAAATCGCTTGCTACAGCACGGCTGCCTCTGTCTTCAATATCATCGATCGGGATACTGCCATCACCGCTCCCTCTCCCAAAAGCTTCTCGTACCCTGTGACGCGAATGAAAGATCACGTCTACCATCCTTGCCAGGATTTTGGGCCTCAGTCGCACATCACGTAAAATGGGCCTTACCCGCACGTCCGCTTCGACTTCGGCCATGAGGAGACCGTCGATGAGGTTTACATCACCGCTACGCTCTTCAGATTCGTTGAAATAAGGCTCGGCAACTCAACGTACAACATGGAGAATCCAATGATTTACTCCGCACGTATGACTCCAGAGAACAGCTATGAATTCCGTGTCCCTCTGACCCAATACCACAAAGGCCGCTACCTCAGTTTCAACAGCCAAAGAGTCAGCCACGCGGCTTTCTTCCGGATCGGAGAGGTACACGTGCTGCGGGCGTTTGGGTAGGTACGCAGAGGTCAGGAAGGTATTGCAACGGCTTCTGCAATACTGATGCGATTCCATTGTGCCATATCGTTTAATTTAGCTCCTTAAGACCAAACTGCAGCAGGCTTTGTCCAAACCAGGCTCTTGCTCTCCTTCATGGTCTAGATTAAGTACTATTGTCCTGGTCTGTATTCGAGGCGTTCATTGATCGCTTGTATCTCCCAGGAGCAACAGGACACTGCAGAATGTGGCAGATGCAGAATCCTGGACTTGATGACCGCATTAGTTGTGCATCAAAATTCTAAAGGTTGATAGATGGGAGATCATTTTTATTGCAAGGAAAGTAACAGTTTCCATGGATCACTTCTCTAAACTCTGGCTGCATCAAGGAGAACACATTTTTTTTGTTGAGCTGTTTGATTTGTATATGTTAAGTCGCGGACAAAGTGTTCCCATATTATTGGTGTACACACCGTACATTATTCAGCAGTATATTAACGAGCGTTACAGCGCCCTGCTGCAGCAGATGTGTGCGACGTGGGGGTGCAGGAGGCTGTGCCGCTGGGATTTAATATTCATCACGGAGAGTTAACGAAAATATAAGTAGTCAGTTAATTGAAAATAGCAATGAATACCGACGAAAATAGCACGCTGGCTCGTTCTAAATTTTGGCTTTCTTCAGTGTAGTCAATGCCCTAACAGTCAAGTGATGTTCTTATCTAAGTCTCCCCAGTTAATAACCAATGTTTACTAGTTCAAAATGTCACCGATTTTTAGGCATGAAGGATATAATTAGCTAAATATGGACGGGATTGCCTGAAGTGTTGTGTGGAATGTCGTGGAGAGATTCATCTTCACATCGTTCATCTCTTGTAATTCTGCACCCCCCAAACGGAACCTTGTTTGAAGAATCATTTCCATTGCTCGCTCCACTGTCACAATCGATTTTCTGCTTGTTATCCTACAGAAAGAGAATGAGTGATTGCAACCCTAGAAAATGAAGAGTCCTTTAATTCTAACCTCTGCCAACCGTATCAAGGTTTGCTATAATCACGGGAGCGCTGCGTTCTGGTGAAAATACAACGCTTGCGGAACTGAGATCGAGCACAAGTTTTTCTTGACGTTGGTGTAGTACATCATTTTAAACTTTCATTCTATCTACTGAGCATTGGAAACTCGATTGTTCATAAATAGGGGTTAAATAAACTGTCCACATTGTAAAATTTGTACACACTTTCCAGTCCTCAACATTTTACCTGGTCTGATTTATTTGAAATTTTTTTCGCATCTAAGGATCGATTTTGCAGAGATATTTAGAAAGAAAAAATCAGGCACACTTTCATTCCAAATTGTAATGCAACGTTTCATGTATACGTGCTGACCTCTAAAATTGATAGCAAAATCTGTGAAATTTGCCCCAACTATTGCCTGACTACTGAGGAGGAAGCATGGGTAATAAAAACTTGCAAAGTCTTAAGAGACTTTAAAAACTTACAAAACAAGATACTGTTCAAGGAAAAAAGTCAGAAGATCTATAACAGCGCAACACGGCTGTCCACGAACTTCAGATAAAAAGTAATATGAATAAAATATAATGTATTCTGTCTCTGTTGCAAGGAAGCAGGAGGCTTCAATTGACTGTTTCTATATGAATTAGGGGTATCTATTGGACATTGGAAACATTATGCTTGGCTCCATATACGTTTATGAGAGAGCACCAGATAATGGACAGAATTTTATGATGAGGTAAGAAAGGAAGAACGGCACTCTCACTTCTCAACTTCGGACAGGCCGCGGAGACATCTGCAGAAACAATTGCTAGATGATCGCCAACCATGAATTCATTGGGAGAACCACCAATCATTCATGTTTTGATCTTCTCGATTGACTAAACTATAGCATTACGGCCAATCCTGTGTGACCGCTCAAGGTTGCCCCAAGGTTGCCAAGGTATTGAGTCTCTTAAGGTGGCTTTAGACGGAGGGTTTCTTCCCCAGGGTGACGCCCCCACCCTACCCCTCTCACCCGCTC
>JACJUY010012591.1:0-21911 GCA_014220935.1 Platorchestia sp. MABIK | reverse complement strand
AATTTAAAACATGAAATTTAAATGAGAAATTAAAATTTCGTCAGGCATGGCTACGTGTGCTGATGGTTCACTACAAGTTATTCAGACTTAATACTGACCTTGACAGCAAAATTTGTACATTAATTTTTGTGTCGAGTGCTTTTCGTCTTGATAGCTTTCTTTTGGACATAAATAGTTCCTTGAAGAGAATTGTAGTAATGTAATCTGTGTTATCATTGCGTGCAGGAGACAGCGAGGAGGACCAGGTTCAAGAAATGAGTATACCATGATGTGTTAAACGTTTTTATATTGTTTGACTTTTTAGTTTTTCTTGAATCAATTTTAGTATGTCCTGCTGAGTATTAACAGATTTGTAGTGGGTCTAAATGAATAGTGTGTGTCCATCGTACATTGAGTTTTATTTTTTCATTTTTCACAAAATTTTCATCCAATGAGTTCAGAAATGTTAATAGAGGATTTCAATTTTGGGCCGTTTCAATTTGAAACTGTTTTTTATTAGTCTGATTTTATTTTTCTAAAAATTAAACGTTTAAACGTTCACTTCACTATTGAATAAAACTTTCCGTGAAACCGGACGCGAGAACACGGAAAAAACAACAATAACAACAAAATTCAGACGCCAAAATCAAGGTTATCGCAGTTCCGTGTGGGCGTTTCTAATTGGCTACTAGAATATGCGATATGAACCAATTTTACTGCATTGTGGATCCATTTAAGTTTCCTTCTGTATCATATTTAATCTTATTTATGGTATTAATTTCCTGTTAAATATTGGAATGGTATGGATGAAGCGTCATGATCAACCTAACCACTGTTTTATTGTGTGCCGTATCGCTTGAAACGTGAATCATTAATACATTGTTGTATTTAAATTGTACATCTTTCTGTTGTATTAGACCTACTGACTTGTAGGTCCTAAAAAATACAGCTATGGTATAAAAATTTCAAAAGATGTTGCTGTTGACTTCAAAATTGTTTTAATAATGTTACTTTGCGCTGGATTTATGTACGTAAAATCTCTGTAAGAGAGATGAAACAGGCGGATTTCTAGTTAACCGTACTTTAGGAATAAAATGGTAATCCAATGTTGCTAAAAATATCATGATGAAAACAAACATATAAGATTATAAAAAATCCAAATTCAGTGCTTTTGAAAAACAGAATTTTTCAAATACTCCTGCATTGTAGATTTTAAATTCTTTTTTATTTCAATTTTTTTAAATGAACAAAAATTGAAATGTTAAAAACACAATAATGCAACAGAAAACTTGAGAAAATTTCAGCACACAATGGTAACTTTACTACTATCTTGCATTGATTGATTGATGGATGATTTTTTAAAATGACATGAATTCTATAATGCAATCAGACAAATTTAGGACCAGATCCAAAAATTTGAAAATTGCATTTCTAAAGAAATAGCTGTTCAAACAATGTTCTCAAATAGACTATACGACTTGGATGGCTTGGTCAAATTATTGCTCCTACAAAAGAAGGCTTGTTTTATTATGGTCTTTTTAATGTCAATGCTATTGTTTTATTTATTCAGAGGAATTAAAGTTTTAAAAGTAATTTTTACACTTATTTAATATTTTTCAGAGCACTGAAGATGGATTTTTAATATTCCAAAACATTGGTTTATTGCTGTATTCTTAGTTATGTTAGTTTTCCTTTTTATCCAATCTCTCTTGAGAGTTAACATTTAGGATGACTATAAATTCATGTTACTTTAAAGAAAAAGTCATGTGCAGTTGCAATACCATTGTAAGCCAGCCTTAGGGTACATATCAGTCTTCCTGATAGGAGAATATATATGCGGTATTGTTGTGGTAGATCTTTAAAATTCATTTTTTTACCACTTTTATTATGAGGTTTTTTCTTCTTGTTGTGTCTTGGTGATAAGAAGAAGCACAACAACGTGATAAGTTATACAAAAATTATGCTGGTAATTTCCACCAAGCTAATGAAACTATGACTTTTTTGTATGTCTCTTAACTCTGAAAAAATAACCACCAGTTTTCAAAATTGTCATTAACAATTACGAAATATATTGAGCATCCTAATGTGTTTTCAAAAACAAAATGCAACTTTTATAATACTCTAAAACTTAATAGTTTGAACCATATGCAGGTTTCTGCAAAGCTATGTAATTATAAAAAACTACATTGAAATAATTTTAATGACAATGCCTGATAAACTACATAATTAATTAATTCAATATGATGGAATGCTGTAATTACATTCTGATTGAGGTTCTGAGGAGATTTTAGATATTTTTGTGAAGTGATGATTTGTTGCACCGAAAATCTCTAAGCAGTAGTACATATACTTCTACTTGAAAATGACAAAGTTCTTAACTTTCTAAGTAAAAATTACTATGTTCAAGTAATGACTATAATGTAGTGTGTATGAAAGTACAATTAAAGAAGATGAGTTGACAGTGTCTGTAAAATTGCTTTTAAAGGCTAAAGTCATTGTAAACATTGAAATTTCTTTTGTATTTTAGAGAACTCTGTGCTCCCTCAAGAAAAATTAGTTAAATTACTTGCTTGATTTAGCTGAGTGACTATTGGACAAAAATGCTGTGATCATTCTATCACACCATATATTTTTATCTGCTTTGTTTGCAGACAGCAAAGTATAAGGTCTGATTTGGTTCTCTCATGTGTGCAGTAATTTTGTATTCATTAAATTTATCTCCTAAATATCAGCAATGTTTCCTCCAAGTAGGGACATTAGAATATTAACCTCTGGCTGTTAGAGCATGAAACATAGAGGTTTATGTAATATAGATTAAGCACCAATACTATATTCATTGATTTTGGATAGACCATAAGTTAACATTAGCTAAATTTATCTATCCTATGCTATGGAGTCTGATGCCCAAAGAAAGATTCCATTAAGTTACCTCAGGTGTAGATGGGCCTTTGGGACTTCTCTGTGTCCACTTTATTTTTTTAGTTCCATCTTTTCTTCCTCTTCCTTCCCAACTTGCTGTTTCTTTGGGAACACACTTTGTGCATAGATTCCCTATTTACAATGGTGGTAGTTTATCCTAATTAGTCCCTTCTCTTAATTTTTTTCAGATTGCCATCATTGTAGCAAGGGTGTCTTAAATATACTAATACAATAATGACCATAATAATAGTAATTGTAATTGATTTAGGATTCTTTAAAAACACTGGAAAAATGCTGGTGATTGTATCAATGCATTTTTTTTCTGAAATTCTGTTCACAAGAAAACTTCTCCCTAATTTGTACTTTCTTCTTGACAGACCATAAACTCTAATAATTACCATAGCCACTGTTTTGTGTGTCCAATTTAAAATCGTTTTATAGCACAGCAGGGTAAGTGTTCAAAAGAAAGATCTGCTATTGATAGCTCAAACTGGACTTTTCGTATGTAGTACGAAAAGTCGTAATTTGTAGTACGTAGCTGTCTCTCAAACTTGAGTCATTTTCTTTGAAGCAGTCGATCCCCTCAGGGGGATACAACTGTTGTATCTATGGGATTTAGCGCTCCCAAGGGGACCATGTGAGGGCCTGAGCTAAAAGTTGGGTAGGCTTCCTTTTTGTTGGAATAAAATAGGTTTTTGTTCTGTTACGGACCATCTTTTTTCGGTCCACTGCTGTCCTGTTTTCAGCTCGTACTACTTTCTTCTTCAACTTTTTCTTGTTTCATGAACTTCTTTCTTTGCTCACTGTTTCTGTGCACCTTGTGCATAGATTCCGCATTCCTTCAACTCCATACTAAATGGTGCCTTAATCCTTCCTCTCTTGGAACATCTTTGTCATGGTTAAGGGAGGCTAAAACTTTCTTATATTATAATAATAATAATAATAATAATTGAAGCAGTCGACACGTTTTTGACAGTGCTGAAGTCATCTACTTGAGCTTCTTTCTTGATAGACATCCTCACGTAACGCTATTTATCGAGTAGAAGTTTGTAGCATGTTCAAGACAGATGACTTCTGTAAAGGCGTTACTAGCGCTCTGTTGTACTCAATGATTAGTGATGAACAAAGAATAAAGTGAATTTACATCAGAAGTCTCACGTGGGAGGTTTACGTACAAATCCTCTACATAAGCACAGAAAGCGGTGACCTGAGAACCATCAGTAAAATTGGCAAGGTTGCAAGCGATCCTCAGTGGTAACCTTAACTACCCGTCTCAAAATCAGCATCTATTGCTTGAGTCCGTTTCAGGTTTTGATTTCTGGTTGAATAAGCTTGATCTTTCATTCTTTTTTCTCTTTTCCTATTAGCGGAATACTATGCCACCGACCTCTTGCTCGAGTGTTTCTTTCATTCGTGTTTCTCTTTTCACTTGGTCTCATCGAGACGCTCCCTCCTACTTCGACCACTCCTGTGCGCATGACAGTGTGTCATTGTTTCCTCGCAGCATTTCATTCGAATTCAACCGAACGATGAACTTTTTCTCTTCGTTCCCTTTGGGCCATGTGCTGTCATAAGTTAATTTTATTGCGGAATTCGAGGTATCTTAGCTTTAAAAACTGAAAGATAGTAGCGCAGTCAGGNNNNAGTTTCAGTCGCCGTTTTAAGTAAAAGAAAACTAAGATTGGTGAAAATTATGTCTGTCCCCCAACCGAAATTTTCGACTGGCTGCGCCACTGCTGAAAGATTATCCTTATTCTGAACTTTAACTATTGACTGTCTGAATTAAAATAAAGTGTCAGATTCTTGACGTATTACATGATTCTAGTGTCGATATGATGGAATGTTAGTAGATAAATGTTAGGTTTATTAAGCATGCTTTCACACTTAAAATTAAAAGTTTTCCATTTAAACTTTGGCATCATACTCTTTTTATTTGCATCAGACGTGATAATGAGAACAGATCTCTTTTTAGATTTTAGATTAACTCGCCTGCGACCCGACACCTCTCTCGAAATGAATTTAAAATGACAGGCTTCCAACAGGAAGCGAGAGACGTCATTTCATTGCGCGTTTTCAGGGAGTAGACAAGTGCTTGAAGTACTGTATAGAATCTTATGTGAGGAGACAAGTAAGTATTCAGAGTGGCGAATCTCACCTCCCCGCATCTGAAATCCAGCACCACAGACCTGCGAGCTCAATGTGGCTCCAGGCACGTTTATCGCATTTTTTCAGTTGGTGTGGTTAACCTCTGGTTATTGGCAATGGTAACTCTAGTGTCTGAATCTGAGTTCTTCTTATTCATCAGTAATGAGTTCATAATTTCTGTGGCTGGCGAAGCGGGGTCGGACCTGGATGTTTACTAATATTTGAAACAATATAAAGTTCGTGTTGTCTTCGCCGCAGTCTTGTGGCCGGCATACTTCGATGCTTCTGATGACTCAGCAGATCCTAGTGATCTTGTGCTTCTGTTTGCATTTGCATTTTCAACTTCTAGAGGGAGCCAGTATAGTAGGTGAAAAATGGTGCATTTTTTCCTTTCCCAACGAGAACTTGAACGAATTTTTTAAATGAGGACAGAGAAAAAAAGATCCACCAACTCTCGCTCACCAAAATTCATCAACGTCGATTTTCGGAGTATATTTGTGAATGGTTCGAATGCTGCCTTAATGAGGAAAAATGTCTTGAGAAGTAATGACCCCTGTACCCTTCCCTCCTGCTCAGGCGGTAAATAGTGACCGTGTGTCTGCTTTGATATTCGCTCCATTGACTGGCTGTGCTTGTCTGAGAGAGTGACTACTGCATTCGGAGGAAGTCGGGCGAGCATTGAAGTTGAAGTAGTTGGAACTAAGGCATTGTTTATCTCTGAGTCTCCTTATGACTTAATGATGAGTTTTAGTGAAACGTGTGAGATTTTGAGTGTAGGATCGAAGCGGCTATGAACTCTCCTTTTCTCGATATTCTGTTACGATGAACTCGCGTTCTGTGAAGGGGGATCAGCCAAGTCCAAAGTTGTGGAAACTTCACGACCAACACCTGAATTTGCAATGGCTAATTTTCCTGAAAAGATAAATTGATACAAAGCACTATTGCATTTCTCTGCATGAAATGAATTATGCGTTTTATATACTATGAAGAAATTTATCTGGAAATTGAAAAAGTTTTCCAACGAGTTTTCTCCAATATTGACTTGACTTGATGTGTTTTATTGGTCTCTGAGGGACGTTTAGTGTGCAGGTTCACAATCATGTTCAACAATTTATTCGAAAATAATTTATTTAAAGTTCCTAGTCAATCATTTTCATCGACATAAAAGTAATGGATCTTAGTTTCAGTGTACTGTACCATTGATTTTCTCCAAAATACTGTCTTCGTATTTTAGCATCAATATTTTTATTGTTTTTTGCAAAAATACAGAGTATTTTACGAAAGTTATAAGCGTTATCGTCGGTCATCATCACAAAAATACCGACGTTGAGGCGCTTTCTTTCACCGACGGTAGCGGATATCACAAAAATTGCGGAAACCTATGATCGGGCCGGTGAAAATGATTGACTGGGGTGATGAATCGATAAGTGTACATTGCTGCAATCACCTATAGCTAATGTTTTATTTTTTCAGAATAAATTGTAATTTCGATTTTAAAAAGTTCAAATTAAATGACTCTACTTAATTCACGTAGCATTTTCTAGCACATATTTTCACACGTGCATTATGTTTACAGAGGTAATTTTCGACACCCCGAACGCCAGCCGATTCAACGAGTTCGATTTTGTCTTCCATATGTTTGATTTTTCGTCCAAGGCTCTTCTATAATTCGCAGTGCTGGAAGTTTTTTTTTGTAATAGGACAGTGAAACTCCACTTCATCTATTTGGTGTTAGCTAAAATGGAAGCTTTAGATTTCATTGTATCGTCGTCTGGAGGTACTGAAACAATTTACATCAAGAGCGAAGAATCTCCGACTGATGCCGAAGATGTATCTGTAAAGGACGAACCTTTTGACTGCCATGACATAAAAGTAAGTGATATATTGACGAGGTCACGTGGGAAAATGTGAGGTCCTGAGCTATAACTTACACAGGTCATCTTTTTCGTTGAAATAGAATAGATTTTTTGATTTGAAACCATTTTTTTTTCGGTTCAGTGCAGTCCTGGTTTTCAGCACCCATTTTTTTCTTTTGAAAATTTTATCTTGTTTCCTAACCTTCCTGCATAACTCACTTTTTCCAAACGTGGGAATCCTGTGCGTGAACACACATTGTACATAAGTGCTGCGTTCCCTTTACTCCACACTTAGTGGTGCTTTCTTCTTTCCACTTTTGGAACACCTCTCTGGTGATTATGGAGGGTTAAACTAACTTGTATTCTACTTCAACCTGACGAGGTCAAGTCATTGAGCTATTTGTGCTTCTGAATTTTACGTCTTTCCTTGTACATGAAGGAGTATGATATCCAACCGGGTTCCATTAATTTGAAATTACAAAAAACAAATATTCATGTAATTACCGAAGCGATTATTTTTGACGTAGAGAACTTCTCAACATGCATGTGTGTCACTGATACAACTCGAACTTACAAATTTTGTATAAGGCTTTCGTCACTGGTGAACTTTTCTTTTCCTGAGTTCAATTGTAGAATTAAGAATGATTTCGCACACTCCTTCAGGTTTTGCGCGTGTCTTCATACCGCTTCAGATGCGTTTTTGAGAGTGCTTGTTGTGTTGTGCTATATCAATGGTGTACACTATACTCTCACGGAAAATTATGTGATGTCTCGAGCTGTGAGTTAGGTAGGCCTTCTTTTTGTTGAAATGAAAATTTTATCATGTTAAGGACAATCATTTTTCGGTTCACTGCTGTCCTGTTTTTCAGCACCTATTACTGTCTTCGTAAACTTTTATTTCGTTCCATGAACTTCTTTCTCAACTTGCACTTTCTATGCGCTTTGTGCATAGATTCTGCATTCCCTTAAGTCCATTTATAGAGCGCCTTTGTTACGGTTAGAGAGGCTAAACTAACATATAATCTAACGGTGTATACTCATATTTTTAAGTGGTCATCAACAACCTCAAAATTGCTGTCGTCAATATATGCTATTTTTACATTGTGTGGTCAATCCTAAATCTTTGAAAAAAAAGTTGTCGTTTACGTAAAGTTCATTGACTAAAGTATTTATAAATCCTTTTTATGAAGAAAATTTAAATGATGAATACGGAAACCATTACTTATCGTTCACAACAGTTCTGATTGTTCTCTTCCTTGGCCTGCGCTCAACTGTCTCGCGCCTTTTGCGTGCCGAGCCATGCTACCCGCCCCGGCGCGCGTCCGCTGAACGCATGAGATTGAACCCAGAAGGCTCTCTGGGTCCAATTTCATGCGTTTCTCTGAAGATACATCTATTGTATCGATTGGAGTTGGCGCTAACAGGGTCCCGAGTTGAGGTTAGGTTGGCCTTGCTTTAGTGGAAGTAGAAAAAGTTTTTTACGTTGTTATGTTTTTTTTCTGTCGACTGCTCTCCTTTTGCCGTAATAGGCGAAGTTTTTTTTACATTGTTACGGTGTTTTTTCGGTTGACTGCTGTCCTTTCATCATCCACTACTCTCTTCTTTGACTTTTATCTCGTTTCATAAGCTTATTTCCTAACTTGCTGTTACTATGCGCAGAGAATCTTGTACCTTAACACATCTTGGGCGTAGAAGCCCGTTGCCTTAACTAAATAGTGCCATCGTCTCCCTCTCTGTGGTACACCGTTTTTGTCGCTAGGAAGGCTCAAATTAACATATCGAACCCAATCAGCATTCAAGAAGCCTGACACAGATTAAATGTTGAGTAAATACACAAGCATGAGCGTAACCGACGTCTACCATACAATTTCCATGCAATATGCAACATTTATTCAGCGACTGATGAGCCCACATGGAATCCACACTCAATAGCCATGCGCTGAGATTAAGCCGTGCCCTATACCTTTCTGATTGAAGAGTAAGAAAAATTTTAATGAATTTGCAGAAAATCGAGTCCCGTCTTAAAGTGCTCCGTGCAACTGTATAAAAAAAATATGTCGATACTATGAGGTAAAAAATGTAATAAATGCTGACTACAGTAGAACAAATCTGAACAAAATATCCTATTAATTGCATTCGTCATAAATCCGTCTTTCCATTTTTTATAAAATGTTTCATTGTTCATGTATATCTTCATTGCACCTAATTTATGGAGCAGTTTGACGTAATCTAAATGATGTTATTCTGACAATTTCTTCTGAACTCACCCTAATCCAATCCAAGCGCTGCCTTTCTCCAATCAAATTACGTGTTTAGAAAATATGATTACTTCATAGAACCATTCGTGGAACAATAATTAAATCCAATTAATTCCAAAATATTATTTTTCCTGTCAATTTATGGTCAATATGTTGAATTTAATCAACAACTATTCAACCAAGCTCATCCACCTACACTAATGAATGAGACACATTTTTCCATGTGCTTGATTTTTTAATACTATTTTATAGTATTTTTGAAATAAAATTGAAATATAAATCATCGAATATTGAATTGATGTTGCTACCTGGTCGTTTCGTTGCCGGTTAAATTATTGATATTGTTTTTTCTCATCGTAAATTTTTTTAACGTAACTTCTGTTTGACGAAATGTTGTTAAGAACAAGACTGACCTTTGTTACATGTACACGTACATATCGCAATTCCCAAGCCATCCTTTTTGATGGTCGCGCTAAATATGTTCGTATTCTTGAAAAGATTTTCAAGTCATCGTCGCTCCTCCTACTTATGAACGTCCATCCTAGTTTAGCCCATGGAAAATTCTCTTCTTCCGAATGCTGGCCTAGAGTAGTATGCTTGAGTGTTTCAAAAGTACCTCCCTTTCTCGGCTAAAATTTCTCCATCTATTGCGACATATATTGCTAGTGAGACCTATTTCTATTTTATTTTTCTCACCAAATTGATGAGACTTGTTGAGAGCCCTACCCGATTGCTTGAGTTAGTGACAGAAACAGAACTTCGGCTCTTGGCCTTGGAGATTGGCCTGAGTTAGAGAACCACTCAGACGGTCCCCACTGTCCAAGAAGACTTTCCCTTGGCCCAACAAAAGCAAAACTCTCTGTATTCTGTTCCGCTTCTTGTGATGTTTGTCGATGTTTTATTCAGAACTGTGAGAGCATGTAGCTAGATTTATTTCTTCATTTAATGATGTCCTTACATTGTCATATTCGTTACAAGGAAGAATCATCTAAGGCCTCATTCTTTTAAAATTTCTGCACGAATTAAGCATACGTTAGAGCTAGAAGTTTCTTAACAACCAAGTGAACTGAAAAGTATCCCCTCACGGAGGGCCCTCAGGAGATACAGCTTTAGCATCTATGGGAATAAGCGCTCCGGAGGAGAAAACATGAGGTTCCAAGATGAGGGTTAGGTGAGCGGTCTTCTTTTTTAACCAGAATAGGTTATTTATTTGTTACTAATTTTTTTCGGTTCACTGTTTTTTTTTGGCGCAACTTTTTTCTTTACTCATGACCTTCCTTCCTAACTTGCCGTCTTATACGCAGAGGATCTTGTGCAGTGTGTGTAGATTACCTGGTCTCTTCAATAGGCAGTAAATTGTTCCTTCATCCTTCCTCTGTTTAGAACGCCTTTCTCACGGTCAAGGAAGCTTAAACTAAGTTATTTAATTCAATCTATGGGAATCAGCGCTCCCGGATGGAAGATGATTGGTCCCGAACTGAAGGTTAGGTAGGCCTTCCTTTTGTTGATATAAAAAGGTTTTTGTTTCCTTACGGACTTTCTTTTCGACTCACTGCTGTCCTGTTCTTCAGCACCTACTATTTTCTTCGTTAACTTTCATCTTGTTTCACAAACTTATTTCTCAACTTGCTGCTGCTATGCGCAGGTGGTCTGTAGTGAGAATACACTTTACACAGATTCCATCCTAAATGGTGCCTTCTCCTTTCTTTCTTTAGAACGCCTTTGTTGCGATTAGTGATATTTAAACCAACTCATCTAATTTGAAGTTCCGAGGAGCACTGAGCTAATAAACCTGATATCCGAGGATTAGAGGCAAACATGCTCGCCTTTAGACCGGGTACTGAAGGCTGGAGCTTTTCCAGTTTCACACAGAGACCTAGTTTGCTCTTCTCTATTGGCAGGCCAATGAAGAAGTGCGACACTTTGTGGGAACGAACACGTAGATGACTCATTTTTTCGGTCTGCAATGCCAGTGTTGGCCTACACCCAAAATACTGAATTTCAGTTCTGGTGATTTGAATTATTATTTTAAAATTTTTAGAACACACGATGTTGAAATTATAGCTAGTAAAATTAGATTTAAGTTTAATCAAAGTTTAATCCATTTACCATAATCTGTTTGTTAGGATACCGAGACTAACGTAGTGCTATAATTTTATTTTGCTGCGGCTACCATTACCGTCGCGTTGAAACTTTTCATGTGTTTCAGAATTCCTCTCTTGGCATTGGATCAGCTCATCGCGCTGAGAAGTCTGGATCTACCTCCTGCCTTGTAAGGAAGTACTGCAATTCAACCCTGCCAAAGAAAGGCAGCACGCAGAGGTTGCTACAAATTGCCAAGCTTGCAACTGAATTGCCCTTCCCCAAAAATGGTGGGAAACAAACCATCCTTCCTAAGGCCAATAACAAAAGCAGGCGCTTACTCTTGAGCAAAAACGGTGAAAATCGAGGGAAGGACAAAGGGTCTACTGCGGAATTTCATGATCGATGTTCCAATCTTTCTCTGTGCTTGCTCACTCAAAGCATCGTTGCCTCTCCAGTCAAATCGCTTCAGTGCTCGGTAAGTGGATGCGAATTCGAAGCGTCACGTAAGGCTCATCTAGAGCGCCACATTAACAGCGTTCATTCAAATCAACATAAATTCAAATGCTCTTTTGGCAAGTGTAGCGAAGGATTTACAAACAGACTAGCATTGAATTTGCACATAATGAAAATGCACATGAACAATAAGCCGAAATGTGTGCCGAGCTCAATGTTCACGGACAGTAATGGTAAGACGCCGCCGACTACTGGACAGACATCTGTCTTTAGAGCGTCAGGTGCACGGCCCTCTGCTAACGAAACTTACCCTTGCAGTGAATGCGAATATTCTTCTGCACGTTTAAGCTACCTCAAGAAACATTGCGAAACAGTTCATTCCCAAGAGAAAAAGTACGGATGTTTGCACTGCGAGTCTCATTTCATCTCTAATCAAGAGTGTGCTAAACATATGAAGGTCTCGCATTCGGGAGAAAAAAGGTTCAAATGTAACGAGTGTGAGTTCAGTGCAGAGTCACAAGAAGAGCTCAGCGACCATCTCAATTCTACCCCCGTTCAGGGAACTCTGCTCAAGTGTTCATATAACCACTGCGACTTTACATCTGCCTTTTCATCACGCCTCAAGTGCCATATCAATAATGTTCACTTAAAGCTACGTCCTTACAAGTGCTCTCGTAAAGGTTGCACTTACGCATCAGCGGTCGGTGCAAACTTGAAGTATCATATGAACACCGTACATTTGAAAGTAAAACCCTTTGAGTGTAATTTCGAGGGCTGTAAATACGCATCTGCTGTAAGAACGAACCTACGACTTCACTTCAATACGGTTCACCTGAAGGTGAAGCCTTTCAAGTGTTCCTATGAAGGCTGCTCCACTACGTGCGCTACTCAGGCCGGGGTCAAGGCTCATTACAAGAGCGTTCACCTGGGACTCAAACCTTTCAAATGTGACTACGAGGGCTGCTCTTTCGCCTCCAATCTCAAGACAAACCTGACCCATCACGTCAACGGAGTTCACTTGAAGCTGCGACCCTTCGCTTGCGACTATGAGGGCTGTAAGTTCGCGTCTCTCGGCAAAACTTTATTGAAGTATCATGTAGATGTTGTGCATCTCAAGTTGAAGCCTTTCAAATGCACTCAGGGTGACTGCGACTTCACGTCGTCGTTTAGAGATAGTCTCAAGAGGCACGTTCTGCGCGTCCATAAAATTTGAGCTCGAAAAATTATGCTAAGCTTCATTTTTGAAAAAGCCTTTGCTTGCAAAATTGAGTAGGTGAGATTTCACAGGGATGCTTAGATTGCACTTATTTTGTCTTTCAAATGATTTACCTTGGCTTCAGCGTCCTTTTTACATGTCAATTAAATGGAACATGAATACGCTTTACAAAAGAGAAGTGATCACATGTTCACATTTCATTGTACTCCAAGAAGCATTGATGTTTACGTGTTTCTTTGACTATTTTTAGTATTTAATCGAACAAACAGAAACGTAGATCTGTGACGCAAACGAACGTAATTTTTAAGTGAAAATGCTTGGTGGACTTCACCACCGCTGTTTTATTTCTATTTTTTCTTAACAAACCATAAACTAGTTTTAAAAACTGCGCTATTGTGGGAAATTTGATGTTCGTATCTGTGATGTGGAGAGGGTGGATTGCTGATAATGTCGCTCACATTTAACCCCTCACAGCTCGGCTCCTACAACTAATGTGTCTCAGATGTCTGGGCGTTGAAACGAGTACCTGAGGCCGACGCTTTAGGGCGTGGGCTGGCCCTCGAGTTGAAAAAAATTGCGACTCGTAGTATTTTGTTCCATGGAGACCATCATTAAGTAGACAAACCATTAGGTTATATTTTTTTTTGTGGCTGCAATATTCGATAAGAAATTCTACACAATTGCCTTCTGCAAAATAAAACGACTAAGTTGAAACATTTACCCGCTTACTAGAACATGTTTCTTTTCAAAAAAATGTATGTACTTCTTAGTTCCATTTTTTTGTCATAAAATCTTCTTAACTGCGTTTTTAATCTGCGCACTTGAAATTATAGTATATCGTTTTAAAGAATGGTATGGTGTAGTTTTCAATTATACTTTTGACGTTTACTCTTTCAAGGTGTTGCTAAGGACCAAAACCTGTGGTCATTAATAATTATTAATATTCAGCTTGTCCTAAGTGAAAAATCGTTAATTCTTTTACGTTTCTGACTACTGTTTACGAGTCTGCTAGATTGACTTCATAAAATTGTGATCAGATTTTAAGTTACTGTTCGTAGTTTATTGCGTATTAATTTAAATTAGAATGAAGTTGCCGGTATGTAGTGTATTATTTCATCGTTACATTAGAGCGTATGATTATTTCTACCAAAAACGAAAGCCAATAAGATCTTGAGAATATCATCGAAGAACTTGTCCAAATTCACTGTGATATTGTGATTCCCTTCTTACTCGACATCATAAGGGAACGGGTTTGCCTGTTGTACGCGTACAACTCGAGTTTCTGTGCAATTTGAGAGTGTTATCACTTATGAGCCTCTGACTTATGTACGCTCAAAACGAAGTTACTAGATAAAAATGTGGTAAGACATAAGAATGCCTACCCAAATTAGATGAATCATTATCAGGGACACGATTGCTATGTTGCAGTTAAGTACTTCCTGTATGACTTGACAGCGCTGTTGATGAACATACTCATTACTTCGTGGCGTGAGTTGCTGGTCAGCACCCTATCAACTGCCGATGCTAGTCTTCGCATTTGCAGTGGGCGGTGCGTGAACTTGATAATTTTAGTTCGTAGGATAAAGTTTTAAAATAGGTTTGGTGCGGATTTAATTCACGCCCATTTTTAATTTTCCTTTATCATCTGCAGTTTGCTCAACGCATCAGATTCCCCTCTGCCCTCTTCGTGTTTTGAGTTCATGTGTTGCTTTGAAAGTCTGCTACCGTAGTGATGCTTGGATAAGGAAATGGTCCCAATATGTATCTAATACACCTGGCGTTCGATTTCTTGGGGGAAATAAGATCTGGTACAAGCAAAGCAATTCTAAAACTTACCTGCTGTGCATGTTTCAATGTTATTTAACTCCTTTCGTACATTCAGGTGCGAGGCTCTAATTTTGATCCCCTCAGATGTGTACTGCTAATGTATTATGCATTGTAATGAGAATTAGCACTACCAGAAGGAAAATGTGAGGTACCAAGCTTAAAGATAAGTAGCCCTTCCTTTTTATTGAAATAGAATATTTTTTTGTTTTGTTACTAACCATTTTGTCACAAAGCATTTTGTTCATTACCTGTGACACTTTTCTTTATCATTTTGTTTCATAAACTCCTTTCTTAACTGTTTCTATGCACAGGAGGTCATGTATGGTAAAACACTTTGTGCATAGATTCCTCGTTTCCTAAATGCCACGTTAGAAGGTGCTTTCCTACATTTTTTTGGAACACCTTTGTTCTGGTTTAGGAGGCTTAAATTGACTCGTCTCACATTATCTTTATTTTCGTCTTTATAACTTTATCTTTATTTTTGCGAGACAAAACGTCAGTGTATTGCGTCCTTAGAACATCATCCGAACCCGACGGACTTCCACCCTCTGGCGCCCGTTTTTTTTAATTGAAGTCATATTTTTCTGAGGTGCCATACGCTTTTTGTGAATGTGGGCATGGAAGTCAAATTCTAGAAATAAGGGGCCTCTCAGTCGAGGATAACTACAACGCAACTATTTGCAATACTTGCTGCCAAAATTCAGTTGTTCGAGACAATCATGCATCAAATGCGTTGCTCTATTTCTATTTTCTCAGGAGTTTTCTTTTTTGTGAATTAAGAATACATTTTGTGAAGTACCGTGATTTCAAATTGAATGTCTAGTATACTGTATATTGTAAAATTTTGACGAATGCGGTAAGTTTAGCGCCAGCTTTGAATTGTGATGTGCGCTCATCACATTGATTTGAATGACGGAGATTGTGTTGAACTTAGCTAACTGCTCAATGTCCGCATCTAGGCAGCCTTGAGGCTCATTGAGCTACGTTACCAATTATCTTTATAGGCGATCTTTATCTCTTCCATGCACCTAGTGTATGAAGTGTTTTTTTTTTATTCCACGTAAGGGATTATATTCTAGTTTTTATTTGAATAAGGTTACTCATGTAAGTGGCTATTCTGTAACGCATTTAATTATTCCATTCATTTCTTGGTTATTATACTAGTGATTAGTTTAACTATTTATTAGTATGTTGATATGCAACGAACAGCTAGGGATATAATTTATTTTATTTTAGAGATTTAGGTTAATTTTGTTTACGCCATTAACATCGTAATTTCAAAGTAGTCAAATTTCTCATCAGTCGGATAACGGATTATTTTTCTAAAATTAAAGTGTATTTCGGCAAGTCTTTATGCTTTACGAGAAAACATAGAATCGTAAATGAAAAGCTTCGATTTTATATAGGCATTATTTACCACACTCTCTTGTGCGGTCATACCTGTCTAAAGTGGTGGAATGTAGTGTTTTGTTTCAAACCAAGCCTCGGTCAAATTCCGAATCGAATTTGGAAGAGTTTTGCCTAATTACAAGCAATTCTGCGTGCCGTTGTTGCTTTCACTTGAGTCCGATAAATTGTCTTGTTCAGTAGGTTTCCATGTGCAGCTGGCGGGTCATTCCCCTAGCGAAGCTTGTGAAAGTCAAAGCTCATTCTTTGAGTCATTTCAGTAGCTGTTGAAGGGTACAAAGTTTTAATTCACTGGGAGACGCATCATTGATGTTTTTCATCGATTCTGCGATCATTTCTTCAGGTACTTTCGCTGTGAGCAATGGCGATGATAGAAAAATCGATGCAAAAGTCACCATGACTGACTGACACCGCGAACGAAAAGAAATAATTTCCAACTGTTTAGACGCGGTTGATTCGTTCGCATTTTGTATCAATACTAAATTCCATTACTTTCTGAATACTTATATTTTCGAATTTTTTTTTTCAGATTTTGTCGTGCTCTATTGATTTTTGACCGTAGTTCATCCAGTGAAACCAATGCCAAATCTATGCCTTAGTTTTTCTAGTTAAATGTTGTGTATATTATTTTGTGGCATCTGAAGAGCAGAGGCTCTTCTTCAGAGTATGTTTGTGACTTGATGCTATTAGTTTACATATAAGATCACTGCCATTTTCTGTTCCCTCAAGGGAATGCAACTATTGTATTTATGGGAATTAACGATTCCAGGGGGAAAATATGAGGTCACGAGCGTAAGGTTAGATTGGCCTTCCTATTTTTGGAATGAAGTAGTTTTTGTTTCGGACCATCTGTTAATTTTTGGTTCATTGCTGCCTTTTTTTCAGCACCTGTTACTTTCTTCTTTATCTTTTATCTTGTTTCATGACTTTTCAATCTTGCTGTTCCTATGCGCTGGGTCAATCAAACATTGATTCACCTTGTGCATTAATGCAGTGACGTACTTAATGCATAACAGCTCAGTTCCCCTAATTCCACACTAGATGGTGCCTTCTTTCTTCCCCTCCTGGGAGCACCTAAGCTGAGGTTAGAGGATGCTTGAACTAGCTTTAAATCAAATCTCTAATTACTTGTCTTTTCTGTGTGTACGTTTGAAAATATGTAATTCTCGCAGACACCTGTAGTTGACATCTCAAATTTGCTCCTCTAGTTGCAGTATCTTGTTTTGTGCTGGGTTTCAGTTGACATAAATTTGTCCTCATTCCCTTCTCGGGAAATTTTCTCTTGCTTACACAGCTCTCATTTCTATATTTAGAGTTGGTAGTTTATTGACCTCTTGCACGTACTTTTTCTCAGTTTTTTTCCTTTCAGACGCATGCGTCCCTTTTCTCTGTCACTAATTAATTTCACAGATTTGTGTGAATTGGAGCCCTGTAGTGGATGTTTAATGAATTTTGGCTGAAGGATGCTTATGTTCGGACGACATTATTGTTTAACCCTGAATTCAGCGTTTATTGTAGATGTATATTGACTTATGCTTTCATATTTTGTAGTGCGGAAAGCTCGTAGAGAGTTCTTTAAGCTGTAAAAAAAGTTCTCTTTGTAGAAAGTTGAAGCAATGATTTTTCTAGCGCTTGCTGCATTTCAAATGCAAGTTTCGTAATTAATCATTCTCAACGTAGCTCACGGAATGTCAGTGCCAATATTCATTGCATAGTCCTTTAAGTTATAAATTTCATGTTTAGTGTATACTTTGTTTTTTGCAGAACAGGGGAGAATACAGGGGGATATGTTCAGGTTTCTTGTTCTACTTCACTGTTTCTGTGCCGCGGCTGCCGGGTTGCGCTGCGGGGCGCGTGCTAAGTCAGCAGAAAACCTCTGTGCTCAGAGGGCCTGCGCCACAGCGGGAGTGCAGGCATTGTGCTGTTCACAGTACTCGGTTCATGTTAGCATAATTGATCAGAAATTGTGCAACAATCTCGTTGGCAGTAAAAAAAATGGAGATTTTTTCCGTTGCGTTTGAGATCATGAACTCTTTTGGTATTCCATTCTTTTGTAAATTAATTATTTTTTTAAATTGGATTGATCTAAAAATTACTCCAATTGCTTGGCACGGTCTATAAACTCTTACCAAATTGTTATCCTTAGGGAGTAGCTGCGAAGGACTAACAGACTTGCCTCAGTCTTTGCATAGAATCTCATATGGTCACCAACCTGCAATTTTTTTGCTTCAATTTTCCTTTACGAATATTGACTGCACCTGAAACTTAAGACACTTTTTCGTTCAAGTCTAGTCTGTAAGTGGCAATTCGTAGTTTTGCTTTTTGGATCGGTGTTGACATCGTGTTGCACACGAATATTGTCAAGTTGCTGTAGTATTATTAGTAGAGCAAAATAGCTGTAGAAATTTCGAACAAGACTAAGATAATTTTTAAAGTTGTATTTATTTTTCCTTAAATAACCTGGTTTGTATTGAGTGTGCGAAGTCGTTTTCTCAGTGGACTCACTTGAAAGCTAAACCTTAGTGCAGTCCAGCATCATCAGAATACAAGATCGCTGAAGACAACAATCAAGTCAGAAACTTCTGCTTATTCTGCTGTAAATGCACTTCTTTAATTTGCTTTTAGCAAAGAATAAAGATAAAATGTTACATTATGGATGTATCAATGTAGCTTGGTATGCAAGTGCTCGCGGCCGCCGCTCGTGTGAGGCAAAGGTGAGGATGCATTGGTCACTTTATTGCACATCTTTTCAAGAGTGGATGACTGTTGCTAGGGTAATAATTTCGCTGCCTCTGATTACTGTCTATGTGCAGATATCAAAATGAAACCAATCAGTGCACGGAGCCTCAATGATGAGTTATGTGACAGAGTAATATTGGTTACAGAAGAAATCAACTTTTCATGGGTATCAGAAACATGATTCGATTCACGAACGCAAAGCTCGTACTTTAAGTTTCTTGATAATGTGATACACCTCTACGATGGCGTTAAAAGTAGCAGAGGTAGTAGATCATAAATTTATAACATAAACGTATGCTCAACATCCCAACTTCTAGTAAATGAAACCAGTGAAGGTTTAAAAATGGTTCGGTCAAAGTAAAAATGAACGAACAGAAATCTGTAGACATAGGCACCCATCGATACTCCTACGTCTAACAGAGTTTATTGAAAGAACCAAATAATTTTCAGCTACCAAAAAATACCTTTTCTTTCGAATGCTTTAATGTAAACTTGGATAAAAGCAATAGGTTGAGCAAAAAATTGTACTAATTTAGCCTAATATGGTCCGAGAACCAACTCGCATTCCAATGGCTTGTGAAACTCTTCTCGATAAAGCTATCTAAATAAAAACAAGTACAGAAATATCGCCCCACTTTTCCGATCACTTTTGTACAGAATGTCAAGTTGACTCATGAATATTGCAAAGAAGAGATAGAAATATAGTTAAACGACCTATTACTAAAAACCTAAGCTTACCACTCATCGGATCGACTTCAAGAATACTGCTGGATAGGTTCCCTGAATTTTAATCCGTGAAATCTTTAACAAGTTACAATTTTCAAGAAAATTTTAGAATGGAGGTGTACCCTACGTTACCAAAAGGCCAATCCAAAGCGTCCTGTTCGGTTAACAGAAGAAAAATAGATGAACAAACCAATGTAAACTTGTGTGAGTCCATAAATGAATAAACAGAATGCTCTGTGAAATAGATTTAAGTTTCATGAAAAAATTATTTGAAAAAAATCCCTGCAGCAAAACAAACAAACATGGACAAGTAGCTATTAATGGCAAAAAACTTAGCACGACCGAGGGAAATTATAAGTAAGGTAGCACAGAAGTAATTTCGCAAACTCCTTACTCACAGTGATTCCAACACTTTTTTTCAGAATGGTGAATATTTTCGATGAAGTTACTATAAGCAAAAAAAATCAACCGTCAGTTGTAGAGCCGTGCTTTATTTTATTGGCTGGCGTCAGCGTTAAAAGGTGACCTCGTGCACTTAATTTAGCAGTGATAAGAAAAACTTTATATTCACTGTAGAACCTAAAAGCAGCCGGATCTGATAGTATATTACCCTTCAAGATATCCGAGATAGTTTCTCTGTTTATGCATCAATGATTCGTCTGTAAATAATGCATCTATAGGCATCAATAAGTGTGCATTGGTTCGATCAATAGAAGCAATGCATACTTTCAAAATTTACATAAAACTGGAAATATTAATACGGCATCTAACTACAGACCCATGAAAGTCTTTAACCTGTCATGTCTAAAATGTTAAGGAAAGTATCAACAAATCAGCTCTCATCTCCCTTGAAAGTATTAATTTTGATGAAACAAATGTGATCCACATTTGCTTCATCGAAATTAATGCTTTGTGTTTACAGATGAATATGTACAGTACTCCAATTCGTCTAACGAACATCGCATTAAAAATATGTAGAGATAGCGATCAAAATAACGTTACACTCTTGCTGCTGCTCGACCTCATCAAAACGTTCGGCGCGTCGAAAATAAGCCACTTTTACAGAAAATATAAAACTTCGTACTAGCCACAGTGGTTTGAAAATTATCGACCAACCTAATCTTACAGAGTCTGTTAAGATGGCAAAGTCTCACCATAGATTCAAAACAATCTTTAGGTTTCTCCTAAGTCCGCTACTTTCTATTTTCATTAATAACTTCCTTACAATAACTACTAACTCAAAAGTTTTAATGTATGCTGATGAAGTCCAAATTATGATCAATTTTGGTGCTGAATTGCCCGAAATGCAAATTAACACTGAAAGCCTCTAGAGCAGCCTGTAATCATAAGACTAAAATTGGTCTCAAACTTAAAACTATGCATTATTTTGTATGAAATCACACGCTTTTATTTTTCTAAAAAAAAACAGATTAATGTAAAAATCTCGAAGTCATTAAGTAATTGAGGATGAAACGTCCTTTCTTTTTTGAGATTTTTGCCAACTCACCACGTGCCCTCAGAGAACAACGAGGCCTTATAAAAAACTTTTAAAAAAATAATGAAACTCATAAAATCAATGGAGACTACAGAACACAAGAAAGTTTTTAGTCAGTATCAGAAAACTCTATTTTAAAATTCATTGGAATCACCTGAAAGTGGCTATTTAACGTAACCCATCTCATTATCCAATGGTACCTCCGGAAGAGAAAGAACATCCAGTATAATTAGGTATCCGAGGGGAGCAGAACTATAAATATTCGGCGACGAGAAGAAGCCCTCATCTGGAAACCGACTGGGAGATCCTTACTGGTCCCAGGGGTTTCTATGTTATACTGCTCGGAAAGTCAATTGTCCGATGTACCCTCAACAATTAAGTTGTTATCCAGAAATTTCAGCCGAGTCATTAATACTCAGTTTAGCAGCAACTTTAGATCTTATCAATTTCCTCAAACTTCTGACAATCTCACATAAGGAATTTCATCAGGAGTGAAACCACGGAAGCATTTTTTAGAGAGAGAGAGTGAGAGAGAGAGAGGGTAAGTTAACAGGAGAAAAAATAATTAAAAGAAAGAAGAAGAATGCCGTTCAGAGCTTGAATTAGGAATGAGGCATGCCTCGAAAATCCATGGCCAAACGGCCTCTTCAACAGTTAAGTGGCTTGACCTCTAATTGTGATGGTGCTGGACAGAGCCAGGTGGTTGAGGGGTTTCGACAGAGCCAGGTGGTTGAGGGGTTTCGACAGAGCCAGGTGGTTGAGGGGTTTCGACAGAGCCAGGTGGTTGAGGGGTTTCGACAGAGCCA
>JACJUY010012590.1:0-11817 GCA_014220935.1 Platorchestia sp. MABIK | reverse complement strand
GGGAAGGGGGATTAATTAAGATGGAGGAAGTCTATGGAGAGGGTCTCCTGAATGTGTTTGTGGAGGACTGTGGAAAATGTCTGCAGAGACAGTCTGTGGAGGACTGTGGAGGAGGTCTGCGAAGAGGGTTTCTGGAGAAGGGCGGAAAGGGTCAGTGAAGGACTGTGGAGAGGGTTAGTGGAGAATGTCTGTGCGGAGGGTCTGTCTCAGACTCTGTGATATGAAGCGATGGTGGTCTGAGGAGTAGATCGGTGGAAGAGGTCATGCGGTGCAGAAGAGGAAATGGAAGGATCAGAGAAATCTTAGACGCTTAAAGGGAGGTTATTTAGATGGAGGTGATGAGAGTACGGTGTGATGGCACTGATACTGTGTGGTGGTGACGTGGCGACAGTGCCGCGGTGGTGACATGGACACAGTGCCGTGGAGGTCACATGGCTTCGGTGCTGTGGTGGTGACACGAATACAGTGCTGCGGTGGTGCTATGGATGTGCTGCTGTGGTGGTGAGACAGCACCAATGCAGTACAGCTTACACTTTTTATTTGCGGAGATTTCAAGGATGAAGCAAAGGCATGAGGATCCTTCCTGCCAAGTCGTATCCAGCGAGCCCTCTCATATCCTACCACCATTCCTGTTTTCTATAAGCTTTCCCATATCCTACCAACACACTTATATCCTGCCTGTCTCTTATACCCTACCGTATCCTGAGTACCGATCGGCGACGCTCACATCCTACCAACACTCCTGTATCACATCCTACCGTATCCTGACTACCGACAAGCGACGCTCACATCCTACTAACACTCCTTTGTCACATCCTACCGTATCCTGACTACCGACGCTCCTGATCCTGCCTGCCTCTCACATCCTATTAACACTCCTGCCTGCCTCTCACATCCTACCGTATCCTAACTACCGACAAGCGACGCTCGCATCCCACCAACACTCCTGTATCACATCCTACCGTATTCTGACTACCAACAGTGGGGCGGCAGGATGGCGTAACGAAGCACGACCGCCACAAAACAAGTGTAGCTGCACTCAACAACAGACGCATCAATGAAGCTTTACTGGACGCTAAATAGGGCTTGACCAAACCCAAAGAACGCGTCTCGTCCGCCCCAGCCAATTATTCGCAGTAAAAATGATCACTGGATTCCGCCCTCGCTCTTAGGTCGACTGTGCCGCTCCCGAGTTTTCGTTCGCGGCGACTTTGAATGATTATTGATGGTCCCTTCCGTTGGGACAGGGGGACAACGGTAGTACTGTCGTGTGAAAAAGTATTTGTGTCGTTCGAAAAATCATTTTCATTCCAGTATCTGATGAAATTAGATCGCAAAACTTAAACAATATGCGAGAACATACATATATAGACGCTCATCACCGAGTATAAGAAATATAATATTGTGTGTGAAATTCAATTAATATATACTGTATTTTACATGATACATAGTGAAAAAAGTACATGGACTCTATCATAAGCAGGTTATAAATATCCAATATTTGCAAGTTTTGACTGTTGAATGTGCTGGTAACTCTCAGAAAAAAATTGCTTGTGATGTCCGGTTCTTAAATGATTTTTAGAGATGCTTTTATAATTGAAGCTTGCCCAACAGCACTATAAGACGTCAATGCTGAGTTACGAAAGGATTTTGAAGATTGTATTTTTTCGAGAGATCTTAAAGCCTTAAATTAGGACCATTGAAAATTTTTAAAGATCATGTAAGTTACCATAAGAAGTCCACTTAACATGTCCCCAAACTAAACGAATCCTTCCACAACAAGAGATCGTAAGACCTAATGTTGCTACTTAGACCATTGAGCTCCATTGCACCAACTGACGTAGCGGTCTTATTTGTACTTATCCGATGGTGCGTATCGGTCATACAGGACGGAGAAGATATAACTTTAGTTTGAAAAAATTTACATTGGTGCATCTTAGAACTACTGAACACTTGAGCTGACTAGATGAGATTTCAGCGGTAACTAAAAGAGTTTCAATTTCAGGTTCAGTTTCAGTTTCAGTTTGAGTTCCTGTTTCAGTTTCAAGAAATGATTGCCGGTTTTTAGGGGTGACTATAGTATATTCACCATGAGATGATCTCGAGCATGACCTCAGTGCTGGTGGACCGCATGTCTGTGCGAGGACAATGTGTAACGAACTCAACAACCTCGTTACTGAAAAAGCACAACGCAAAATCAAGGTCACAGTTTGTAAAAGAAATTAGAACACATTTTAAACAAAATACTGGTTTGTTGAAATGAGATAGGACGTTTTGGCAATAATGATGTCATTCATGTGCGTAGATATGATTTACTGAAGAAACACAACGTAAACTCAAGATCACAGCTCAGAAAAAAATTAGGGCGCATTTTCAACAAGATTTTTGTTTGATGAAAGCAAGATAAAACGTTTTGTCCGTAACGATGTCATTCGTGTATGGAGAAATGGTGGAACCCTGCCGAACACCATCACAACTGTGGAACATCATGGCAGTAGCGTCATAGTGTGATGCTGCGTAGTATTTCACAACTCGGGAGAGTTAGGAATAACTAAAAAACACACAAACAGAAATTCATATCGTAATTTCTTAGAAAATTAATTCACCAAAATATACCCAGATATTGGATTTCGGATTTAAATGGCTGTTTCAGCGAGACGGAGATCCTTATCAAACTATTGTTCTCGAGTCAGACCCACGAGGGGTGGCCGACCTACCTCAATGAACTGGAAGTGTCTACCAAAGGAGGCTGGGCTGAGATATGCAGGGTGTTGTGTAATTCGATGCATATATTTTAACTTTGTAAAGAAAAACGCACAGAACAGTAAGTAGTGCAATTGAGATGAACTTGCACATCCATCGAGTCGTGTTCGCTGCCCAACTCTGGGGCCAACTTACGACTAAGAGCACTGTTTTCCAGTGATTTAATTGAACAATCAAAACAATATTGTACCACATACGAAAAAAAGATTGTTAATACAATATCCCTTACCAAGAGCAAGTTACAAAATTGTTATTCCATCGTATTTCAAATCGAATGTTCTTCTGTGGGACACATGGTTTGAGCGATTAGAGCAACGCTGGTCTACGGTGTTTGCTCCCAGGATTTAGTTTACTTCTGGCAGCCAGCGTTCTGTCAGTAAATGTTGGGTCACTAAATGTTGTTCCATTAACTAATGTGGCAGTAACCGTTCTGTAGGCAAATTGTGTGCCAGGAGAAGTTGTGGCAGAAAATTTTGTGCCAACTACTGTTTAGTCAGTAGCTGGCGTGTGTCAGTAGCCGCTGTGTTAGTGACTGTTGTGTCATTTAATACTGAGTCAGCGTCTGTTGTTGCGTTAGGAACTGGTGCGGCACCAACTGTTCTAACAGAAACTGATGCGCCAGTAACTGCAAAGTCAGTAAGTTTTTAGTCAGTTTTTGTTTTGTCAGCAGCTATAATGTCAGTAGCTGATCTGACCGACACAATTAAAAGTGTGTCATTGATGACTTACCTCATCAATTCTTCTTTGTTTTTTCCACAATGATATTAAGTGTAACAGTTATACAATAGTTACATTAACAGCAGTCATAGCAACAGTCACAACAACTACAGCAGTCACAATATCACTCGAACAACAAGAGTCACAACATCAAAAGACATAGCAACAACATTCTCAACAACTACAGTCAATACAACAGTCACAACACTAAAAATACAAATAAAAATACAAACAGAAAGTCACCAGATAGCCGATGCAAAAAGTAAAAACAATGGTTTTTAAAACTTTCCTGAAATAAAATTGCCATGTCTAATTAGTGTAAGTTCCCCAATAAGTAATTTAGTGCTTATGATATTGGCTTAATCAACTGAAAGAAAAATAAAATAATTTTAGAGTGCAACGAATATGAAATGATAAAAATATCCAAAACATTTTCTTGACAAATTATTAAAAGAATGTTGCGAGGAGACAGAAATGCTTTGATCGACACTCTGACATACATATGAGCCTGCGTGGTTATACATTAATGACCTGTGATGTTGGGAGTACAATGAATAGAAATGAATTGCGGCTCTTGTGGAACAGAAGATTTCCATGTCTGTACATCGACTCTAGGAATATGGAGCATTTTAGTGAAAGTGAACATGCCTACAGTGTGGATAATTTTAAAAAATCTTACCCATCCGTATTACTCGCACAGATGTTTTTATGGCAGTTGTGTGAAAGGTTTTCGCTAACATATTTCATGAAAATGCATTGAACGTCTGAAACAAATAAACAAGTTGGCACTCTAAGTTAAATTTCTACACCCGCACATGAAGGAATATTTAAGAATATCTGAGGTAAATGATGTAAAAATCGTAAGTCATAGGTTACATTTTTCATATATCATTTAATTTTGGGGTACAGGAAGATGTGACGCTTACAGATATGACGATGAATTTCTTTTTGATTCAGTGAGTCAGTGAACTTAGTTTATTTATCAACCCCCCGAGTTATTTATCAATTGTGTTTGAAAGTTTGAAAGCGTGCAGGCCGAGAAGCCTTTTATGAAATGAACCGTTAACACTGGGCAGTTATTCGGCGGTGAAATTGAAAGCTCCAATCTGCTTCGTGAAATGGCCGATTATATTGCTCGATTATTTTGAAGAGGCCTTCAATCGAAAAATTAAAAATAAACTATGATAGTTTTTGATTACTGGATGGAAACGCTGAAATAACTAAGTCGAAGTACATATTTACTGTGCAGAAACTTTCGAGCTACCTCGCTCGTTATAAAAAACTTCAAAAATGCAATATTGGTCGTTTGAGATTAAATGTAACACTGCAACAAATTGGTACCTAGAAGTATTGAATAGCTTCAAATATTCAAAGCGTATATTTCAGGGGAGCATATTTGGCTCAGCGATATAGCGACAATTTTCAAGTATATATATGAATACGATGATATAAAAAGGCTGCAGCTAACCGCATATGAGTTCATTTGTAAAAATTTGATCGTTAAAAAAACGTTGGGTCGAGTGGTTCATTCTAAGATACAAAATGGCGATCTTTAAAAAATGCGTTGGGCTCTCGTTCATTCTAAGATACAGATTCGATTCTATTTTTGCCAGTTGCAATTTTTTTATAAGCATGTCCTAGGTTATAAGAAAGAAAAGTTTAATGCGACGAAAATTATTGAATCAATTTTGTATCATTTTCATCTTTGACGACGAAAAAAAATTGTATCGTGGGCATCCGAAAGTGCTCGCGGCTGACATCGTGGCATCGCTTGGCACACAACTTCGCAAAACTGCTCCAGCGCTAACGGAATTCTTTGCATTTTTAGTTTTGATCTTGAATTATTGTCATCTTGAGAACTGTTGTGATTTTGAATAAATTACGACGAGGAATACTTTGAAATAAAAACTTAGAGAAAAACTACCGTGAGAATTTGAAATGTTTATAGTGGCACGATAAACTGCAGTTTCAAAAATGCAGGGTTTACGGTTTGTTCAAAAATAGGGTTCTGAGATGGAGAAGTGACAATATTAATTAAGGAAACGCCTCCATATACGTAGAATATTAACTATCTAATATGTAAAATGATAGTTACCGACCTTAAAGAAGCGGCGAATATTACTAGGCTTTCAGGCAATCGTCCAGTATTTAAAAAAATATAAAAAAGCATTTTCAATATTACTTTGTGTCACAGGCCTTTATTCATTTGTGGCCAATATGAGATATGGTGTGATGTGTTCGCCTAGATTTATTTAAGTGTTTTAGAGTTTGCATACACTTGGGGAGCTCATTTTATGCAAAGCAGCGCACCCGAAACTGAGCGGGCTTTTTGGCCCAGATTACATAACCTGCATCTTACTGAGACATCAGAGCTTCGATTCGCGTTTCTCTTCGAAATCGTTGGTGGTACGAATTTTCCATCTACGATTCCATCACTCTGTAGAATCTGGCGATCTATTCAATGTGTTGTATTGTTTTGTCCCCACTGCATATAATGCTACTTATCTCTATAATATCAACTGACCTTGGTCTCATATGTTTCGGAAACCAGGAGATGAAACGTTGCTTGGATCCCAGTCTAACTTTTTCTCCGCCTGCATGCATGTTTTTTCGCTGCCCAAGTAATTAAATCGCTTAAGCGGCGAAAAACTTGCATGCTCAGCGAAAAAGTTAGACTGGTATTGACAACTGCAAGCTTGCTGGGAATAAGCTTAGATGTTCCATCAATTTTTTCCCCAACCTTTGCAAAGAAAATGTAAAACCCATTGGATACTTTTCGAAGGTTTTCAACATTACATGGGAGATCACAACAGCAACAGCGACAACACCATCACACACAACCACAACAGCAACAGCGACAACACCATCACACACAACCACAACAGCAACAGCGACAACACCATCACACACAACCACAACAGCAACAGCGACAACACCATCACACACAACCACAACAGCTACAGTGACAACACCATCAAACACAACCACAACAGCAACAGTGACAACACCATCAAACACAACCACAATACCATCAACAATCACAGATTGCATCAGTCTCACTGTGATGGTGTGCGCAGCTGCGTATGCATACCAAAATACCCCCCTCCTCCTCCCCCTCTCCCTCTCTCCCCCTCTCCCTCCTCGTATAGGGATTGCCCCCACTTTTGGGGGATCTAACCCCTCTCCCTTCGCCCCTCTGCTCAGATATGCGTCAAGTAGATTAAGCAAACAATAGGAATACATTGCCACTCAATCATTTGTTTCGATTAGTGACGTGGGTATCACGATACTCATGTGTGTGTTTCATCTAAGGTACTTACTTTAAGATATTTTAAAAATCAATCATGTATCAACTTTTCGTACTCTCTTTATTGGAAATAAACTATTTTTCTTTTCAATTTTTACGCAGATGAGGAGACGCAGAGAGGTAGAAAGACGAAGGGTCATCTACCACCTGCCGTGACGCATACGTAGTTCTATCTCCTCCAAACCGAGTCTAACTTTTTCGCCGCCTGCATGCACGTTTTTCGCCTCCTAAGCGATTAAATCGCTTAAATCGCTTAGGCAGCGAAAAGCATGCAAGCAGGTGACGAAAAAGTCAGACTGGGGACCGAGTCCGATTTGTCTCCAGTGTAGGTCTAGCGCTGCAAACACACAACTTCGGGTTCGAAAATCCAATCGCACACGACTAACGAAGTATGAATCTTGTCCCTCGTGTCATTTTTGTTAAAGGGATTAGAGCACTGAACGTTTAACGCAGGATTTGTTTCATCGGCACGCATCAGCACCTCAACACGCACCAGCACAGCCTCAACACGCACCAGCACCTCAACACGCACCAGCACAGCCACAACACGCACCAGCACCTCGACACGCACCAGTACATCCATAAAATGTATCATTTTATGCTAAGCGGTGCACCAGAAGACCATTTTATGCTCTTTTCCCATCACAAAGCGCCCGTCCTTACGGTGAGTATTTGCATAATCGAGCAACGAGTTAATTACCGAGACTGGATTCGGCGGCCGAGGGTGAGCAGATAGCGCCGGCCTCCCCGAGCTGGGGGTGAGGAACTGGGAAGTAGGGAGTGGGTGGGGAGCTGATATTTCTGCTGGTTCGCTGCCATTTTTTGTTGCTGTCTTTGTCCGTTGTAGTTGCTCACCTCTGTGGCAACGACGTTTCACGCTAAGAAAGTCGTATGTAACCACATCACCCTGATACCGCCCCTATGTCAGGATTGCATTTCAACATCCTTCTTAGAAAATATGGAGTAAATACATATTTACACCTACACACACCACCACACTTGCGCCACGGCCAGATGAAGCTGCATGCATGTGCTAGAGCGTAGCACTGAAACCGAGAACAACCATTCATTGGGATCTGATGCACCAAGTTCCCATTTCCCCAGCACCTTCATGCCCTGATAATGCATACGTTAGCAGAACGAGGCTTGAACCGGTATCATTATCACCGGTACACACCGGTATCATATCAATCGTATCATGAACCCCCCCTCTTGTAGGGTATTGGGACGGGTAATATCCCGGGTGTCGTGGGGGCATACGATCCCGGGTGTCGTGGAAGTAAACGAGGCGTCCCGGCATCACAGCATGTGTCCCCCGGCGCAGTATCTCCCGGCCCCAATTAGTGGACGCGTATTTACACGCGCGCCCTCTTGTGACCAGCATCGCAATCTGCTGTTCAGCGCCGCCGCCGCTGCTGCTGCTGCCCCGAGGGTTTTGCTTTGGTTTTCCATGTATAGCTTTAAAATTTTGCCCGCGGCTGCTGGGATGGTGATATTACTGCTGCGCTGCCCAGACTCTCAAGATATAAATAAATGAATGATAAATTACGTTAAGAAAATCACCTGGGAGCGTTAAAGTGATCTACGTAGTGGTGCAGCTGTAGTGTTGTGTTGTGAGTGTATTGTGTGGTTTTGCGTTGTACCTAATTGTTTCGTGCTTGTCGAGCAGTTTTTGCGTTGTGTCTAATTCTTGCGTGCTTGCCGTGCAGTTTTTGCGTTGTGTCTAATTCTTGCGTGCTTGCCGTGCAGTTTCTGCGTTGTGTCTAATTGTTTCGTGCTTGCCGAGCAGCTTTTGTTCTGGTGAGTCGTAAGCGTGGTGAAATGTGGGAGTGAGGAAATATAAGTATGAGTATGAAGAGCGTGATCCAAAAATGTGTCTATTTAAAACTGACTCACAGCCACACCAGAAGCAACTCAACTACTGCCGCAGGTGACTCAACTGCCGAGCCCACATGAGCTGCCGCAGGTTGTAATCGCCAACACCTGATCTTGTTGGCTTACCATGTTCGGCCAGCGCTTACCATGTGGGATATATCATAAATCAGGGTACAATTCAAGGCTTGATTCAGGGTATAATTCAAAGCATAATTTGGGAATCGAGGCACAGTTCAAGGCCCTTTTGGGGGTATAATTCAATGGATAAATATTTAAATAAAAGCAAAAGTCGTGATGTTGACACATCGAAGTGCAGGTTGTAAAGCATTATGTGACATTTGAATTATACCTGAAAAAAAAAGCAAATAAGTTTTAAAGATTTGAGTAACATACGTGTACTCAAGATATGCATCTTGCCGCACTACACAATGCCACTACACAATGCCAAAACTCAATACCACTATACAATGCCACTACATAATACCACTACATAATCCCGTCTCCTCAAGAGAAGGTTCATAGTTTAGACGAGCGTTTCGCGTACCATTAGCGAACTCATCACTCGTTTTTATTTCACCACTATTTTAGTTCCATTCGTTTAGAAGCTCGCAGCGTTTGCAGGAAGAACAGCTGCATTGGATTCAGCGAGGGTGTCTCCTCTGACCAAAACACTCCCGACTCTTTTATGGTGCCATTCAAAATAAAACTTTTAACTATCACCACCACGAACTTGAGACGAGCCACAACTGCGCATCACTACGCGAACAAAAATGCTAGAGAACCACCCGCGTGTGGTGAGAACCACCCGCGTGTGGTGAGAACCATCTGCGTGTGGTGAGAACCACCTGCGTGTGGTGAGAACCACCCGCGTGTGGTGAGAACCACTCGCGTGTGGTGAGAACCATCTGCGTGTGGTGAGAACCACCTGCGTGTGGTGAGAACCACCCGCGTGTGGTGAGAACCACCCGCGTGTGGTGAGAACCATCTGCGTGTGGTGAGAACCACCTGCGTGTGGTGAGAACCATCTGCGTGTGGTGAGAACCACCTGCGTGTGGTGAGAACCACCTGCGTGTGGTGAGAACCACCCGCGTGTGGTGAGAACCACCTGCGTGTGGTGAGAACCACCCGCGTGTGGTGAGAACCACCCGCGTGTGGTGAGAACCACCTGCGTGTGGTGAGAACCACCCGCGTGTGGTGAGAACCACCCGCGTGTGGTGAGAACCACCTGCGTGTGGTGAGACGTGTGAAGATGAGAGACATGTTAGAAATGCCTCAAGAAAGTCAGCTCTCAGGTATGAGGATATCTTACGTTTATTTGAAATTCATTTCACGTTTAATGTGTTTCTTGAAATGCGACGGTTTGGATTTATTTATTACAATTAAAGAAAATTGTTTTCATAAAATTCAAATATTGAACGGCAAGTGATTAAGTCTACGGAAGAACTGACTTTATCAAACCAGTGCGTTGAAACCTTTCGTTTAGCATCAAAATTGCCAAACTAATGTGAACATTTGCATTCGTTCTCAATCTGCTGCTGGTGACAAATGGCTTCAGCAAGCCATTGTCATAAAATTGATGGACACATAAGCGAATTGTGTGCTTTTGCAGAAAGGGCTCAAATTTTGAAAAACTCGGTATAATTACACACGGTTTATAACTTGCTTGCTTGTTCTATCCGTCCGTCCCAACTCCCGCCCTGTAGACTGGATACTTGAACAGTTCATAATGACTCAAAATGTCCATTGTTTGATGTAATTTATTTTACTGATTTCAAACCGTTCCGACGTTTTCATAACACAAAAAACGAACCAAAGAAAGGTGTACGCATTAAAACTGCATATTTGACGTAATTTTCGCGCAAGAATTAGAGCCCACGCTTAATAACTTCCCCATTTATAACGCTCAGGATACAATAGCTCACCATTATTATCCATCATGTTGCACGGCCACATAAAGTTGTCCTATTGCAGGGTGTTGCTACGCGCCGCGGCCCATCATCCCAGTGACACCGTCACGTCTGCTACAGCCATTTATGGTCGATATAGTCACCGTCGTCGGGCTGGCAGCACCTGATCCACTGGCCCTCCCCTCCACCCCCTCAAGTCCCCCCACCCCCAGCAAAGGCCCGTTAACGGGGTGGCCATCAGCTGATTGCTGAGCAACGGTCGACTACGCTGTGTGGCGTGTTGTTAGTGTCTCTGCAACTTGCGGATATTTGTCCCCCGCCTCACCCAGTGGGGGCTCGTTTCCCTCCACATCGCCCAACGCTCATCGCTGCTAGGGATTGCTTCCCTACCTCAGCTAAAGACTCTCGTTACTTGGCTTATCATGAAAATGCAATTGATATTGTGAGCAAACGATTGAGGTCGTTCAAATTGTATCCTGCAGGAAAATAACATTAAAGGGGATGATTTAATTGGATTATTTATTTTAGATGCGAGCTGTTAGTTGCACTGTTGTCCAGTTAGGCGATTGGTCATCGAAGAGTATTCTAAACCATGAAAGCCTTGATGTGACACCCTCCAGTTCGAACGCATTGGCCTAGCTGGTTGCGAGACTTCAGACGAGTTAGTTGTCACATTGACTGAAAATGAGGTGGTGACTACGCCATCTCCGTTGCCAGTTTAAGTATCTTAAGTGAGCGTTGGCTGCAGTGTGGGTATACTGAATGTGCTGAGACACACATCAAGTTGTTGGAATGCTGGACTTTGAGTCCTGAGTGCTGAAAAGGAAGACCCAGGCATTGAGCTTCAGTCGCGTGGGGGGAGCGAAGGAGACCCTCGGTGAGGATGCGTTGATGGGGGAGTGCTCTGTTAGGGAGCATTTGCCTTGCTTCATACAGCAAGGGCGAATGATTGGCGCCCTCAGGGGGAAACAAGTTGTGTGCTCTCACTAGGCCTGTGACATGCGCCAATGAGTCAGGGCTGTGAGGCAGAGAGCTCGTATGGGAGTTGGGTCTGGCAATGCCAGATGAAGGGTGTGCTTGCCTTGCTCCTTAAAGCAAGGGGGAGAATATGAAGGTAGCCGCTTGCGGGGGTAGGCATCAGAATGTGCGGGAGGCTACATGGTGTTGACGAGGCTGAAGGAAGTGGTGGAGGCTTCAGAGTGTGGGGGAGGCCTCAGAGAGTAGGGGGAGGCTTCAGAGAGTGGGGGG
>JACJUY010012589.1:0-10388 GCA_014220935.1 Platorchestia sp. MABIK | reverse complement strand
CCTTCCTCTCTTTGGATCGCATTTGTTGCTGCGGGTAGGGAGGCTAAAACTAACGACTAAACTAAACTAAACTTCGATCTCATTTTTAGGAACAAGTTTTCTGATGATTTACCTGGGAAGATATATTGTAAACTAATTGTAAATACTATTCGCGAAGAGTATAAGCGCTCTGATTTGCTATTTCATCGCTAAGATATGACATTAAGATATGACATAATGAAGATGAATTTTGCAAAGAACGAACGTTACTGCATGTTTTTACACCATTGATTTCCCTCTCACTCAGCTTCTTTCACTGAATGTTGTTCGAATATTAGAAAAATAATTAGATTTTAATATTTTGTGCACAACGGAAGAAATTCCTATTGTTTACGGAGTAAAATACCTCATAAATCGAGGTTTTTCACAGTCAGTCGCAACATATCATTTTCCTAATCATTAACGGCACAAGACTGTGAAATCATGAGTTTAACAAACTTTTTATTCCAAGTGGATTTCGTTAAAAAATATAATTCATCTTGAGCTTCAAAATGACGGGAGGCAATACTGCTTGATTTTCGAGTAGGAACTCTTTTAGGTAAGTGTACTCCCAGATAAATATACACCCGTTTTTCTATTGTTCCCCAGTTTCTTCGACGTACCTGATTAAGTGAGATATATCGGAACTATAATAATAATGTCTAGAACGAAACTGAGTTTGCGCAGCAAGTTGAAACAGCAGGTCTGATGCAATGAATGGTATTTTAAACGTTTAAAGTGTCGTAACGGTACAACTAAGAGCTAACCTTCCTCTCTTAAACAAAGGGAGGCTCCAGCTGAAAAGTTGCGCAAGCTGTGGTACAGCATATCAGTAAAGAGGGACCTCGGTCAACGACGGTACCGACCAAGGAAGTTGGAAACAGTCTCCGACTTCCTTGGTACCGACCGACGTTTCGTGGATCCGACGCGATCTCCTATTCATAAAGGTTGTGGACCTGGATGTCATATCTGTACTTTAGATTTGTTTTTTTAGTTTTAGTTGTGTTTTGATGTCATAAAATGTTTTATTTTGTCCTAGATTATAACTTTAATATAGGTTCACATTGTACTGCATTACCATAGGTGAGGGGCTTTGATGCTTCTGTACGTACGTACTGTTCTTTTAGGTGTGTTCCGACTCACACTAAATTCGAGTTACAACACATCATAAGAACTGATCTCCGTCGTAAACCGAGGACCACCTGAATACGATTGACCGCCACAAGAGATCCTAGATAAACTGGCATCTCTGCCCTCTAATTATTCCTGACGTGGGCACAGCACAGAACTGTTATTTACCCTGCTCCCAACTTTTTAACTGTGGAATTGATGAACAATGTTTTGTTTCATGAAAGATCCTATTCCTAGCAATTGTAATAGTAAAATGATAGATTCAGCTCTTAGTTCTTCCAACCTATGGAATTTAAAATGTCTCTAGACTTTGAAATCCGTCCTTCAAAAAATGAATGCGACTCAACGGTGAAACTTCGAATAACTTGTTAGGATCGCGTGTATTCTTTAGGCTCTTTTGTCTCTTTATTTTACACTTGTGTCATTTTCGAATATTCTAGAGAAGTGATTTAGTCTCGATACTTTAAACGCCCAAATTTGTCCTTCAGATCACAGTTGATGGAATGCATGTAATTTGAAATGTTGATTTCTTCCGTGATATTTTGAGTTGTAGTAATTCTTATTTCATCTAACTATCCACTAATTTCCTATTCAGGGTACTTATTTTGTTCTCATTGTAGGCATTTAGAAAAAGAGACAGTGTTTCTTTCATATTGAAAAGCAACATTAATGCATCGTGCTCCAAATTAAGCTGACTGTTGTTACCACTACCACAGTAAAGTACGGACAAGCTCAGCGCAGATTTACACTCATACATGGCAAATAAGAGTAGATATTGAGCCTTCCTCTATGTTTTAACCCTTCCATTGATATCACACTTCAGATAACTGTGAATAATGAATTAAAATGTTGTATGAATGTAAGTATTATACGAATATTTATAACTTACTTAGTAGTTGAAATGTACTTGTGGTTTTTGATACTGCGCTTTGCCAGATATCCTGGCCTTAGTATTAAAGATTGATATAAACTCAAATTTAGGAATGGATGTAGTCTATCTGTCAGCTATATTTATAACATATATGTTAATTTGTTAAAACCTCATTGTAAATTTATATTTCACTGTTTATTCGGGAAGCCATTGTAACGTGGTGTCGATTAGCAATGCTTGAAAATAAGAGTGTACTTTTTACCAGCGAGAAGTTTGAATTTGTCGCATGAAATACATTTTACTATGTCGTTGATGAAAAACAAAGTTGGAACTCTTATGTGTTATCAAAATACGCGTTTCCCATTTATTACTACGGTTATTATTACTATGGCACTATCCACTTGAGGTGTGCCAAAGAGCATTTGTGTTGTAGGTGCTGTGTCTCCCTTGCTCGACCGTACTTCCATTGTGGCTCTAGATGGAAATGTCGAAATGAAAAATCAAAGAACCTTTACAAACTGGCTTTCTGTATTATTTGTTTAGTATTATTGCTTCAACTACTAGTACCCAGTCGAACGTACGGCAACATTGAACTTTTATATTACGAAACGCTGTACATTACGTTACACTTTTACTTTACGATACACTTTCACTTGAATGCTGAGAAAAATTTTCTCATTTTCACTTAAGCCCTCTTATGGGAAGTAATATGCAAGCAGGAAAGGATTATTCTTTAAATTCGGGCTAAGATATGATTCTCCGCTTTGTTTTCTACCTTTCATAGAAGTTTCTGCAAAACTTTCATTTTCATAATATTTGTTTGTGAGTGCGAGCGAACACAAAGAATGATAATGTTGTGTATGTTTGGAATTCCTTCTCAGAGGAAAAATGCCTCATTTGTGTAAGTATTTCCACATTAATTGAAAGAGTGCTTCAGAAATGGTCGAAAAAAGTGAACACTAGAAAGCTAGTGTTGAAAGCCCAACCAAAGAAATCTACCGGAAAAAAAAATCCCTTCTAGCGTATTTTGTATTTTTTTTTTAGCGCTATTCGGATTTTTTAAGTCGAATAAAACTTTCATGTCAATTACTAAGTGCAAAATAATTTTTGGTTTTATATTAAGTCATCTACAAAATTCATATGAGTAAGCCAACGGCAGAAAACAACCGAAGTTTCAGAGGGAATCGCCCCAAGGAGGCATACCATGGGGAGGCACCCCAAGGGTTCATTTTCCGTCAAGTTACCTCAGTTATTTTGGGACGTTCATCTTTCGTGTCGTCTTTGCTGCTTTTCGTTTTCATGCCTTCTTAGCTATCTCTTCTGTTTTTGCTTCTTCATTTCTAAGTGGTTTTTCTATACCTAGGATACCCTTTTGTGCGAACGCGCCTTGTGCATAGATTTCACATTTTTCGAAATTCAGTACGAAATTGTGCTTTTCCCTTTCCTTTATCGAACACACATTTCATATAGTAAGGTAGCCATAAAATATCTTATATCGAATTTGATTTAATCCATCAAAAATTTCTGAATTGACATAAACCCGTACAGTAAAACTTAGCTTGGTAGAGCTGTGAATAAATAGAACAACCATTACTTGAACTGTGCTGAATCGAAATGTGTAGCATTACTAATTGCAATGTACGAAACATCGCTAACATTTTTTAATATACGTAATCATGGATTGCTTGCAGACCTCAGGTACCTGCAAGTTTTTATGACCCTTTGGGCTGTATTCGCCCGTAATCTGTTTTGCACGCGGTTGTGAGCAAAACAAAAGTCGGAAAACGTCCGTTTAATAGAATTAGAACTTACTGAAAAATCATGTACTGTAGTTGTGCGATGAATATGCAACTGCATCTGTAGTTGCTTTCCATGCATTGTTATACTAAGAGAATAATTCACTAAATATGCGAGAAATACATGAATATGAAACTTTCATTTTCGAATTAAACTATCAAGAACTTAACTAAATTTAACTTTGAAAGTTTGCTGTATTTTGAATTTTTTCTTTGTGTACACTGTATAAGTTGCCACGAGTTTTCCTGCATTCAAGAAACTTTCACTAAATCATTGCATATGTGTTAAAGCTGACATAGAATCTTAGAGTAAAATGTGTCAGACTCAAGAAGCGTCCTCCTTTTAAGCTTTCTTTCTATGTCATCAATTCAAGTTTGTCCGTAATAAAATTATGTACAGTGATGAACAGCTAATATTAGTATTCCTAAAAGTTCTACTTGCTTTGCGGGCATCGGAGAGCAACTGGTATTTTCATTGTTCAAGAAGTATTGTGATCAAATAATTTAGATAATACAGTAGGGCATTGTACTTTCTTTTAGAATTCAAATAACAGACACATATGTAGCGAGGGTCAAACAAGCATTTAATAAATCAGGATAATTTCATGCTATCGAGTTATTGAAAAATAAACTGTAGTAATACCTGATAGAAGCCCAATAAAATTCAAATGGGTGTGTCCTTAGGAAATTAAAAATACAGATTTTGTCAAACCCTGCAATGCGTCGGCTTGTAACCCGGGCTTGGGGCCCTGTTATCTGCATTTGATAGCATAGTGAGAATACTGTCTCAATCAACTCTTTTTTACTCTGGACAGGAAAAAACTTACTTAAAAAATTTACCGTACAGAATAAATTTTGATCTATCAAAACCATCCTTGACCTCATGCAATGAATACAATAAATCAGTAATAGGTGTGATCAAGTAGCAATTGGCTCCAACAGGTCTTTAAAAGCCATGAAACATTCCTCATAAATCGTCCGGTGAGCGTATAATCTCTTCACACAAATGATGGAACAATTTTAGGCCCCTTTCTCCTCTGATGCAGGAAATTTAGCGAAACTCTAGCAGAAGTCACTTTAAAATAATTAACACTTTAACTGCGATGGGTTAAGCTGAAGTTCATTGTTCACTTCAAATTTAAAGTAAATTGTGGTTATCAACTTTGAAAATAGCAAACATTAACTGGATCGGGCTTACATTTGGCTTTCATTAAGTATTTATAAAAAGTGAGTTAGTGACTGCAGGTGAGTCAGCAGCACTATGAAAATTACCTAAGTAACCACCGGTGGGTCATTTCGCTGAAAATGTGTTAAATGAGTGACAAAATTCCTTCTCCCATTAGAATGATTGTTTTCCCTTGTTATTTGCATGCATAGGTAATTATGATGGAAATCTCACCGTCTGGTCTAACGAATTTTATGTAAAGATAGGCTCATGCTGGAATATCATTGAATAAAAATATTGTTATGTAGTGATATTTTGTGTGGGTGTTTTGTGTTGTTGCGATGTGTTAATTATGGTGTTTTGTATTGGTGCGATGTGTTAGGCATGGTGTTTTGTGTTGTTGCGATGTGTTAGTTATGGTGTTTAGTGTCGGTGCGATGTGTTATGTCAGATCCTTTGTTTCGTTGTTTCGCCAGCCAGGCTCACGCTCAGGCAGCGGTGTCGTCAACATTTTAACGATCTTGAGTATCGGACTAAGCCGTTAAAACGTCAAATAAATCGCTACAAGAAAAACACAAGGGTTGCGAGGGAAATAGATCTGTCCAGCTGCATATGGGTTGAGAAAATATAACGATATGGAGAGGAGTTTACACTATAAAACATGTGCTGTATGCCCATTGGTCCTTCTTTCATAGTATCAGGAGTTAGACTTTCAGATGAGAAAACTTTCAGAATTGGAAATTTAGCCCTACGCCGAAACTTCTTCGAGTAAAAGGCACTAATAGACGAATGCCAAGCAGAGAAATTCTACGAGTCGGAGTGTGTACGGATAAGAAAAATAACCGCAATAAAGATGCGTTGTAAAGTAGTAGCGTAGGTCATGGTGTCTTAACACAAAATGTCATTAATGATGATTGATCAAACGAAAGATGTGTAGGGTCATAAGTTAAAGCAATAAGATATCGACATCAATGAAATAAATAAAAATGCATAGAGTACAGATTGACGAGAACTAATTATATCATTTTTCTATTACCAGAGGCTTGATGCTTTGCTCCAATACCACAGCTTACTAACTTAATTAATGGCAGAAAATCTTCAGGAAATAATGGGTTGGACGAAATCATCTGGTTAAACATCGTCCCGACATGAAAAACCATTATCTTTAACATTATACATTATTTTTAACTTCTGGATGCCATGTTTGGACGCTCATGCTGTTCGTTATTACGCAAACATTAGTTCATAGATTGTTCACGCGCAGACCAATTGCTCCGGATGAAGTTCTTTGACCATGAAGGTAGTTGAAGCAAAGCATTTGTCGTTTGAATTAATGCGCATTGTTATTCGTATTTTAAAGTCTACGGTCCTTGAGTCCCATTGTCGAAAGACAATGATGAAAATTGGCCGGTTAATGCCAGGATTTCAGTCTTGTCATTATTGTCGAAAACCAATCTTGCAATTGCGAGTTCACTGCATAGCGATCGCGTAATAGGACATAGTTTTTCTGAGTATAATTTCATCTGGTACACAAGTGTAATATGCCCCAAGCAAATTTTATTGAACTGATCCGACCTCAAGAAAACAGCAAACGCAAAAAAAAAAGTTACGGAGATATGAGTCTGTTTATCATCGAATTTTGTGAGTAGCCGTAATGGTTTTAATTTTTAATGTTTCCCTGTCGTGTATTGTTATATAACACTGTGCATGTATTGCTCGTAAAATTTACAGTATTATTTGTTTGTGTATTGTGGAGTGCCTCTTGTTAATGTAAATCACAAGGACAAACGTCTCGTAACACTGGCAACACTGAGCCTGAGCTGTACTCGTCTAATCTTGCTGAGTTATTTGCCATAGCTTAGAGTCAGAACTGTCCGATGACGTGGCAGATAGTGAAGTCATGAGTGTAAGGCCCAATGAAAGTTCCCCTGCTGTTGGATGTGATCTTACAATAGCGTGTGCCGTAGAAAATTATCATGTTGCTGAAATAACGTATAAGGTGGACTTTTCCTATTTTCTTCGCTCAGCGGTGTTATTAGTTTTCCAGTGTTATATGTTCTGTTTAGCTTGTGTAGTTTGTTTGAATTCGCTTCTTGTTGTTGCATGAATTGTTTGCTTTAGTTTCAATTAGCCAAAATGCCCGCCTCAGTTGTACTACGACAGTTTCATCAGCTTGAAAGTCATCATAATTTGAAATTTTGATAAGGCGTATCATACTGTCACGAAACGTGAACGTCTTCGCCTGAGGAGTTTAACCTTCAGATATTGGTCAGAGACGAAACTGAAAATACAGAGATGAAAGGTACATAGGAAAAGGCAAGAAAGAACAGAGGATAATAGAAATAGCGAGTATTCTACGTTCATCCTCTAATGCACCAGAATCAGCACGGGTAATGGCAAATACTATTAGATCATCTCACTCACTTTTATTTCTGTTTAAGTGCAAACACGTGAGTAGACATCATCAGATTCTTACCTCCCCTTCTGATGATTTCTGGGCCTACATCTCTTCGATGAGCATTACACTGACTATTAGAAGTGGGCCTAAATGCGCTTACGCTGCGTTTATGTATGCCGCTGCCCATTCCCCTTCTAACAGTGCGCGCTCATTCTCCCGCGAAATTCTCCGTCTTCAATTGACCAGTTTGTGCGCCTTGCCACGTAGGCTACGTGTCACACGGCGCACTGACCGGTACCCTCGAGTGAGCTACGTTTTCTTCCGCGTACCAATGAAATACCCTTAGTACACCTTAAATCCCCCTTGTTTCCTAACACATAGTTCATTTAACATTACTTATTATCCCTCTTTAATATGTTTCAATATTTAATCGATCCCCAACGTCTGTGCGCCGTTCGTATTAGAAATCTATTCCCATCCATCCCCCTAAATCACCCCCGACTCTTGAGGAGACGCTTCCCCCACAATTCACCCTTACTGACACCCCGCAAGCACACTCCCCACTTTCCTACCCCAAGAGCCTGTCATTGTTTACAATCGACGCTGTTGCTTCCTGCGCTTTCTGTTTCGATGTTTTTCCGCGCACTTAGTTGTATCTTTACAGTGTTCTCTTCAACAATGACGTATTCGGTCGTCAGCACGATCGAATTTCTTAATTTCTCGTTACGCTGAATAACCCCTAAACATGCTCAATTGAAATGAAATGTCCGCAACTAATCCTATCATATTTTTCATAGACTCTAAGACTGAGACTCAGTAACATCTGACACTACTTGTCGACCTTGCCACCATTCTTGTGCCTAGTCGAACCTGCCGTGGTACATTCCTGTGCCTAGTTTGATACCTGATTTTGAGATAGCCTTGTGTCTGCTTGGTCCCACACAACACTTTCATAGCATATTAGGACTGCAGAGGGCGTCCAATCTGGACCTCTCACCTTTGGAGATTCATCCTGAGGGAGTTCCTCTTGGGCTACGTACCGTTCGTTGGCCACCAGCTGTAGTGCATGCCAGGTCGGGAGATTCCGTGACTCTCACCTACGCGATGAAAGGAGGTTCCCCTTTGACGGGACATGAATAATTCTCCTGCCTGCGGGGACCGCTTCTACACCAGTGGCTGGGGCCCCGAGCCCGGTCGCCACGTGAAATCCCTCCGTGTTTACGCATATGTTTTGGACTCTACTTTACCACCTGTTCAGACATTGTCCCTTCAGTACTCGCCTCGAATTTCTCGAGGAGATGCCAAGGATGTCGAGGAGTTGCCAAGCCCTTGTCATCTCGGAAAATTCCCTTTTAATAATTTTTTCCATAAATACTGTTTAGTCACAAAGTTACTCACTATCCTGCTTGCAAGTCCAGAAAACGAGTCGTTTCAAGCACCCACCTGGTCTGCATTTTCCGATGGGTTATCAAGTTAAATAATGATTGCCCGACAAAGCGTCCAAATTTCAAATGATTGAATTGCGATTTCCCTGCATAATAAATTTCAATACTGGCTCATTGATGGTCGGGTGGCCTACACATGATGAGACTCGAGTGAAGGTTTTACCGGCGGAATGTTGGACGTCCTTTATTTCATTCGGTTCTGTAACAAGAAAATTTAGTGTATTCAGGTCGGCGTTAGCTCGCCCGTCGCAGCAGTCCTTGGCTACTTTTTTTAGTTGAAAAATTAACTTTCAATTTGCGGGTTCCAGTATTTTGCTTCACATTTTGTGTAAAATTTGGTATTTTGCAGGCAGTATGCAAATCGGAAATTAAAAATAATGAGAAAAATTGGGCAGTATATACCGTGGCTTTCTTCAGTTATTCCTTGAGGTTCATTTTACTAGAACATTCGACACATTCTAATCACTCAACATTATGTCCTCTAAACTAACTCTAAACTTCTGACAGTTGTCGTGAAAAGAAATCATTGAAAACGCACGTTAGTAATATCTAGTGCATGTATTTCATGCATAAAATAATAATTGTATTCTTTTTCTTTCAGAGCATTCATGAACTTTTCACAAATTTTTACAATGAAATGATAAATTTTCAAGATCATTTCATGCCCAGAAAGAAATAAGGTTATTAATTATTCCTGTCGCCGTTTTCACAATGGTGTTCCTACAACAAAGTAAGAACCTAATGTGCTGTTCTTCCCAAGCAATGTTATTGAGTAAATTTTATATAGTCAGCCATACTCCCTATGCGAAGAATGCAATGATGGTAGACCAATGATGGGATGAACAACCAAAAAGAAACTACACCTTTTTCACTTCAAATTAATCCGAGTCAAGTTCAATTTAATCCAAGTCAAGTTCAATTTAATCCAAGTCAAGTTCAATTTAATCCAAGTCAAGTTCAATTTAATCCAAGTCAAGTTCAATTTAATCCAAGTCAAGTTCAAATTAATTCAAGTCAAGTTCACATTAATCCAAATCATATTCAAAATTAATCGAACCCTAAGTTGAGTGAAAAATTTACATAATCACTTGTTAATTTGAGTTTTTTTGTGTTAAATATGTATCTATTGGATGTGATGAGCAAGACAGTCGTTTTTCCTTTCAGCAAGAAGTACATAAAATTTCTGCGAGATAAAAACAAGCTGTCTTAAAATGGGGCAGGTATCCAGTATCAGGAGGCAGAGTGTGATTCAGATCTTTGAGCGGTGTAAAAGATGCAAGTCAACTATAAAAATATCGTATTATACTCCTCATTAAAGTTGTTTTAAAATTCTACATTGATGACAGTGTGCACACATTCAAATATTTACGTTCAAAAGGTAATTTTTTGTTACACATTCACATAGTTTCGAGGATTTATTTACACTTATTGATATTTATATGCGTGAAATTCCACTTTATCACACACATATTTATGTGTATATATATATATATGTTTTGGGAGCAGCGATTCATTTATACAAGTTTGATTAAAAAGAATGCCATTTTCCTTGTTAATAATTTGT
>JACJUY010012588.1:4979-18026 GCA_014220935.1 Platorchestia sp. MABIK | reverse complement strand
GTGGCAATATTGGGGGGGCTATGTGGCCAATATTGGGGGGCTATGTAACTAATATTGGGGGGCTATGTTGCTAATATTGGGGGGCTATGTTGCTAATATTGGGTAGCTATGTAGCTATTATTGTGGGGCTATGCAGCTAATATTGGGGGCTATGTAGCAAATATTGGGGGGCTATGTAGCTAATATTGGGGGGCTATGTTGCTAATATTATTAGGAGCAACGGAATTTCTCAGCTTCCAGTAACATTGGTAAAAAATATCATTGTTTCACTGACATTACTCAAGCAACTTATGTTGGACTAAAATGTTTGTTTCTTTAACAGTGCATTACGCGAGCCAACACTGTGTAGTAAATAGCGAATACTTTGTTAAACACACACACATGTGTGTGTCTGTGTCTGTGTGTGTGTGTGTGTGTGTGTGTGTGTGTGTGTGTGAATAACAGTGCCAAAATTACTGTTAGCATCTACTTGCGTCCTTGTTCCTAGTGTTAACTAGCGCTAACTAGTGTTACCTAATAGCGTTAACTAGAACTAGCCGCTAGTGATAGAGCTTGGGGCAGTCGGCGTGCTGGTTCGTGGCCTCTCTCGTCTGACGGAATAGGCGGACTAGTGCTAGTACTAGTGCTAGTAATGTGCTATTGCTGGTGCTAGTAATGCACTAGTGCTGGTGCTAGTTCTGCTACTAGTGCTAGTAATGGTACTAATGCTGGCGCTAGTAATGTACTAATGCTGGTGCTAGTAATGTGCTAGTACTGGTACTAGTGTTGGTGCTAGTGCTAAGGAACTAGCACCGCCGCGCTAATCGCTTAAATGCCTCACGTCTGCCCAAGTCAATAATTTACGCATAGACAAAATAAATAAAAAATAGACCCCAGCCTGTCCACCACGTAATTAACTGGCTAATTGAAGATAATTAATCTGCCTAATTAAGCCTGTAAATTATTTACATTTCTCCTGGCTAAATAAATATATAAATATAGACCTACTGAACAGGTGGCATTTTGAGAATAAAATTAATGGAAAATGCCTCTAAACTAATCAATTATTTTCATATTTGTTGCCATAATTGAGCCTCGGACAGGAATAATGGATGCCATTTATAACTGAGTTGACTGGAGTTGCCAGATGTCAACTGGCTCCAGCGCTTCACTTCCAATATAATTGTTTTGCCGATTTAACATAAATTATCTTCTCGGTAGGTAAGGAAAATAATGACCAATTTAATGATTTACTGAAACCAGTGCCAAAAATGACCGTAAAACCGACTTCCTTGTAACGTTATATAACGGTGAAATTTACGTCAAAAAAAACGTGAAAATGACCCTAAAACTGACGTAACCACTAGCATAAATATTTCGATTTGTTTTACGTTAAAATTAGTATAAAAATAACGGTAATACTGGCGTCAAAAATTGCGTGAAAATAGCCGCAAAACTTGCGTCAAAAAGGACGTAAACAAATCGGTAAAACTGGGGTCAAAAATGACGTAAAATAGCCGTAAAATTCGTCGAAAATGGCGTAAAAAACGGCAAAACTGGGGTCATAAATAACGTAAAAAATAACCGTAAAATGCGTCAAGAGTGACGTAAAAAAACGGTAAGACAGGCGACAAAAAATGCCGGTAAGGCCGAATGCGCGCCAGAGCTAGCGTGTAGACACGGGCTGTGTGCCACATCTGGTGTTTAGCGTACACACCAGACGCGTGTGTTAACTCTACAGGCTGTGTTTGTGTGTACTTTTGTGCGTGTTGCTTTGTTGTGTACTTAATTACCTGTTGTGTTGCGTCTGTGTGTTTAGTGACCTATTTGCCTGTGTGTCTACACGCCTTGTTTACCTGCTTACTTATATGTTCCCTGGCGTGTTTACTTGTTGATGCGACCGTGCATTTCTGTACCTATATATTGAACTCGACTTGTAATTAATTTGTCCCCTATTTATTTCATTATTTACTTATTTGTTTATTAATTTATTTAAATGTTTACATGTACGAGCGTCGGGGTACGTATTTACCTCTTTATTTATTTATGTATTTATTAATTCGTTTATGTACATATTTGCTTGCCTTATTAACTGATTAGTTAATAACACATTGTCTAATTAAGAGTGAGAGCGTCGCTGTAAAGTAATTCGATAATTAATTTAATTACTGCAGCGTTCGTTTAATGTGAGCGGCGCCTGCTGCTCCTTGTTCAATTAAGGAAGTAATTAACTAATTATTTCTTTGAGCGATTGATTAGTTATTTCATTAAGTGATTAATTAGTTATTTCATTAAGTGATTAATTAGTTATTTCATTGAGCGATTAATTAGTTATCTCATTGAGCGATTAATTAGTTATCTCATTGAGCGATTAATTAGTTATTTCATTGAGTAATTAATTATTTCATTGAGTAATTAATTATTTCATTGAGTAATTAATTATTTCATTGAGTAATTAATTTTTTCATTGAGTAATTAATTAGTTATTTCATTGAGTAATTAATTGATCATTTCATTGAGCGATTATTTAGTTATCTCATTGAGCGATTAATTAGTTATCTCATTGAGCGATTAATTAATTATCTCATTGAGCGATTAATTAATTATCTCATTGAGCGATTAATTAGGTATTTCATTGAGTAATTAATTGATCATTTCATTAAGGGATTAATTGATCATTTCATTGAGCGATTAATTATTCCACTACCATTCATAAATTTTAACACCGACTAATAGATTCAAGGAGAATTTATTATTGTTTCATTTCTCCAGTAATTAATAACTGACCAGTAATTGACGTCCATTAATTAGAGCATTAATTAATTATTGCCCTCACGCACGTGCAGTTGTACGGTAATTAAATATTTAATGAAATAACTCGGTTAATTAAATTAGCCCGTACGTTAATTAGTTATTCTTAATTGTACCATCATGCAGGGGGTCAAATTGTGCAATTATATCATTATGATTACGATGATTTTGTTCATTGTTTAGCCGCGTGAGTCTGTAATGTTTAATTAATTATTATTAATTGCGGTTTACCAAATAACCACCGTATCTGTGGCAGATAATTCGCGACGTTCATCTAGTAAATGTCAATTTAATCAAGATTATTAGTTATAGAAGGCAATGGATCAGCTAATTTAATGAAATAAACTCAATTAAGTTGTAGCGGTGAAGTCAAAATTATTTAGCGCGTCTTGTTAATTAACAATCGCAAGTCGGACGCGTTGTTCGTTCCTTTAGTACAAAACTAATTAAGCTCCTATTCTGGGGGGCGCTAATTGGATTTACTGAGTATGGTTCAATTCCCCGCAGCTATTTGTATAAGCATTACCCATCTCCCATCCCCCTTACCCATCCCCTTACCCATCATCCCTTTACCCATCCCCATTACTCATCCCTTTCCCCCATTACCCATCCCCTTCCCCCTTACCCATCATCCCTTTACCCATCCCCATTACTCATCCCCTTCCCCTTATCCATCCCATTACTCATCCCCATCCCCCATTCCCATCCCATCCTCCCTATCAAAAAATGAGTAAGGCAGCGCTGTACGTTTCAGGCTAAGCTTCAGTTTGGCGCGTCCGTGCATCATTAAGCATGGACGGCACTTATGTATTGTACTTATTTGTCTTCGACGACCAACGATTAATTGTGTAGCCATGTGCGTGTAACTGTGTGTGACGTGTGTACCGTGTGTACATGTGCAGCTGTGTGCACATATTCAGCTCTATGTATATGTGTTAGTGTACTGTTGTGTATGGTACATGTAAATACCTTATATGCACGTAACATGTTATATGTACGCATATATTAACACGTGTGCACACGCATATAGTTATATGTGTGCATATAATGTTATGAGTATGCATACAACATGTACTGTAACATGTACGTGTAGTTGCACATGTACACACAGGCGCCCCACACACAGCCTCCCTATGTAGGGCTGCACACACAGCCGAAACTTCAATAACGCGAGCAACTGGAAGCAATACGAGTGTAGCGAGACAACAATAACGCTAGAATACTACGTCTTTTTTAGTACCTTAGTAGCCATAATGATTATTATTATTGTGTAGAGTATTAACTAGTGCCAAATTTGCAACGAATTTCTTGTTCAAACATGTCCGCCATTTTGTGTAGGTCGCCGCCATTTGGAATGGTGCGTGCTGCCGCCATTTGGAATGGCGAGTGCCGCCATTTGGAATGGCGAGTGCCGCCATTTGGAATGGCGAGTGCCGCCATTTTGTAGAAAAGATTCACTTGTTGCTACGCAATGTAGTTTAATCCTCAAATGTTCATTGATTTAAATGAATAAATGAGCGTTAGAGCTGCCCGTTTACTTGACCCTCTTTAAAGTTCTACTTGTTGACTCCGCTTATTTCAATACTGTTGCCCGAAAACCAAAAATTGGCTTTTAATGACGGAATATAATAGGAAAATGTTGTGTATGCGTGTCAAATTAAATAAAAGTTACGAGGTTTATCGTTATTTACGTGGGTATTGATTATTTGTCGCGTGATTTGTCTCACTAAATTGCACGAGACGCAAGTGCTGTAGGTAATTAAGTAGGTAAATATATAATGGGATTAATTACTCTCTGATTACTTGAGAAAGTGTGTGATGAGCGTATCTGTGATACAGGCTTCACTACCTCTCCAATTCTCCATATATTAATCCTTCCCTACACCACACTGATGTATAAATCCCGGGTTTTGTTATGAATATATTAATCCTTCCCTACACCACACTGATGTATAAATCCCGGGTTTTGTTATGAATATATTAATCCTTTCCTACACCAAACTAATATATCTATGCCATTAATATCAGGGATTTAAATATTATATTTAGACCAGTGAGGTAGTGAAGCCTGTATCACAGATACGCTCATCACACATTCTTTTGTTCAAATAGTGAGAGAGAAATTAATGCTGTTGTATAGTTAATGTGTCATTGAGTTAATAGCTAGCATTTAACGGAATATATTTCAGACTGAAACAATTTATTTCACGGTAAAATCATTACCTGCTATTCATTTCAGAATCACTAGATGATGATCGGAATCAATGCAAGGAATACCGCAATTACGACCTGCCAAGTCGTAACCATGACAACTACCGCAACATAAACGTTTAATTAAAAAACCAAGCTTGCCAATTAATCACACGAGTTCAATTTCATAGTAACACAAAACGCAATGCAGAAAATACGGGAGAACGAGACACTCTCGACCACACAGATCACTAAGCGACAAACCCCTGAAAAGAGCATCACGATACTAGGACCTTTAGAATAAACCCCGGAAAAGTTTACGATACTCGAAACCCCCGAAAAATTCCCAGAATATTACACGAAAAACCCCGGAAAAGGGCATCATGATACTCGGAACCCCTGAAAAACTCCCGAAAAAGTTTACGTTACTCTGAGCCTCAGAATGAAAGTTTTTTACCAAAAAGAAATAGCAAAGAGCCTTCCGAAACAATACGCCGCTAAAAAGACAAGGAAATAAGCCCAGAAAAGCCAAATTAACACATCAACCGCGACGTGAGCCACCGGTGGTACACGGAAGCAATTTTCTTAATGCGGCTGACCGACCAAGAGTCACAAACTTAATTTTTATGAATACCAACCGCGACGTGGGCCACCCGTGGTACACGGAAGCAATTTTCTTAATGCGGCTGAACGACCAAGAGTCACAATCTCAATTTTTATGAATACCAACCGCGACGTGGGCCACCGGTGGTACAGGGAAGCAATTTTCTTAATGCGGCTGACCGACCAGGAGTCACAATCTCAATTTTTATGAATACTTAATCTAAGATAAATGAAATCACGATCAAGTTTGCTATTTCCTAACATTACTTATTACTATTGACTTAAAATTAGAGTTTAATATTGATCTTCAGTTTAACCTATGTTAAACTAAACGTTAACTCGTTTTTTAAATGTTAACTCGTTAACGTTTAAAAGCGTTAACGAGTTGACTCCGATTGTGCGGTTGCTTGCGGTCAGTTTGGTTAGGCTAGAAGACCTTTTGAAAACCCGGCTTTTCTGCTCTAATACATTTTTAACCTTTTTGAAAAGTGTAAAGAATACAATTGAACCATGATGTGTTACCATTTACTCTAAAATTTATTTCGGAAAAGGTGGGAAAATGGTTGAAGTGTTATTTGCATATTCCGGTGCGTAAATGAACAATTTACCTAGCGGTACACATATGTGCCACTTCGGGGTCAACGTGTTAGACACACCTGGAAAGAATCCGACACCGGTGAGGCTACCGATAATGATATATTTATGTTTATCTATTTGCACTTTTACCAAATCATTTCTACGTCTTTGCGCACTTCATTCGCTAGAACTAAAGGTGAAAAATAAATCTATTCCACGAAAGTACAAGATCCACTACCTCGGCTATATTTAACGCCATTGTAACGGTACAATAAGTCGTCGAAAATATTGAAGAACAAGCATATAATGTTATGAGTATGCATACTGACGGATTCACGAACTGACGGTTCGTGAATCAAACCGTTTCGGTAACACATAAATTGGCAATGTCTTCAGTGACCAACATTACTCAGTCATCATTTTGATATTTTCCATTTTATGGAGCTTTTTAGGCCTTCCATTTTCCATTTTTTGGTAAGGACTGTTTCGTGGATTCGTTGATCTTCTCAGTGTTGCCCAGGGTGTCAAGGCTAGTGTTAGGTACATTTGAAGAGAGACTTGCTTTTAACTGGGCAACAGTATTTTGTCATGAAGATGATATGATATCAGTCTGGTTTTTGTCTTGCGCTACAAGGGTACTGTAGTGGTCGTCTTTTCGATGAAGCATTAGCGGAGGATTATTAGTCGATAATTCTGGTGAGATGTCGACTGTCGTTCTCCAAACACCATGGTCTTTTTCATTGAAGATGAGAATTTTTTGCCCATTACATTTGATATTTGTTTTTTTTCGATTCACTGCTGTCCTGTTTTTCAGCACCTACTACTTTCTTCTTCAACTTTGATCTTGTTTCATGAACTTCTTTCTCAACTTACTGTTTCTATGCACGTTCTGCATATATTCAGCATTCCCTTAACTCCATTCTAAATGGTGCATTCCTCCTTCCTCTCTTTGCATCTCATTTGTTACGAGTAGGGAGGCTTAAACTAACTTATAATCTAATCCGAGGGGTGCTCTTTTCACTCCCACTTTCTCGGAGATGATTGTGTGTGCGGTTTTCCTGGTGAATTTTCCATCGAATTTCGACCGAGATTTTGCTGCGATTTTTCTCTTCGTATTGATTTTGCTGTTCCAGAGTACGTGGTTGTATGTTGGTGATTTGTACTCGTATGTGAGATGGGTGTGTCACCCTGTGCGTTCGCATCAGATAACAACAGAAACCTATCCTTTGTAGGTACTGTCATAGATCGAGGGAGAAAAGTATTGATCGTCAGTAGGCAAGCAATGGTTCATGCTGCTAGACTTCACTTTAAAAAGCGGGTAATCGAGTAGAATTCTTCAATTAATTTTTGGGGTTTTGCGTTGACGTTGGAGTATTCAGTTTTGTCATTTAAGTCACAGGAGTTTTTGATACATGTGCTACTCGATCTAAGAGGAACCTGTTGAAGAAAATGGTATATTTCTTCTATGGAACTAGGCCAAGTGCGGACATCGTTGCAAGTTTTGGGATCAGTTGCAGTATTTGTTCGGAGCGGAATTAGTTTGGCACAGCTTTTTTGCACAAACTCAATCCCTGGCACAGTTGCTTACCACTACAGGCACGTACAACATAAATTCGAGATAATGCATGCTTGATCATGACAAGATCTTTGATTTTAGCGAAGTCATGGAGTGAGAAGCTTAAATCTCTGAAGCAGATGATGTAGTTAGTGAGTTGAGGCATTTTACCAAGAAAATGATGACCGGAAGTTTCGGTTTAAATTTTACACGTGGTGTCAATGTCACTTCTTTTGACAGTTGTGAGAATTTTATCTCCGTCAAGAAGAGAGCCCAAAGGTTTTTTTGCGATTTGATTGAAAACGCTGTGTCACATTAGCAGGGATCTCTGCATGGCGTAAAATCAGTAGAACTGAGAGTTCAATTTGAAAAGTTGCTCTATAATGAGCCTAATATTTGAAGCGGTGGAAGATATCGAAAGTGGACTTGGGGGTGTCCGCTGTTTTGACATTCTTGTTAAGTGGACTGCAGTGAGAGACAGGTTGTTGTTTACTTGATGAATAATCGGACACACTGAAATTTGCAGCGGCGCACGCTGCTTTACTGCAATACTCAAGTAATCGGGATGGGTACAATGATAAATACTTGCTAGATCTGTGGAAATTCCACGGACAATATAATCAGTAAGCTGGGAAGACCCGTGAAAAAATTCGGTCAACATTAACCAAGAAATTCTTACACAACCCATGCTAAGCTAACATGTACTAACCCATCCTATCCTAACCAAAGCTATCCTGATGATATCTAAACTAACCTAATTAGATCTACACTAACCTATCCTATCCTGAATCATTTGAATTGTCGTAATCAATGAGTTAAGCAATGTCATCGTTCAGCTAGGGGGACCGGTGAAAAATTTCCGTCAACATTACCTAACAAATTCTAGCATAACATATTCTATCCTAACCCATCCTAACCTAACATATCTTACTGTCCTATCCTAAACGAAGCTATCCTGATAATGTCAAACATAAAAAACTATGGACCCGTGAAAATATTTCATCAGCATGACCTAAACTATGCTAACCTGATAAAACGTCGCACGTATCAATGCATGTAAAGGCGAGCTTTTAATATGAGACTCAGGAATTCGGTATCCATGATACTCCAAACTCGGATGAGAGCGTAACGGACGGACTAACCAAGAGAGAAACAAGCAGAATATTATATAGACTAGTACACCCCTATTTTTTTGAAAGGGAGGAGGGGGGGGGGGAAGGTGATGTTGTGCTGCTGGCGCTGCGAGAAGGTCGAGGTGTAGGTTTTTTTTGGTGTACGCGATCCGTCACAAATTACTGGAATCGATAATTTCCTAAAAAATATCCTTCAGATGTGGATCGAAAACAAATATATCCAACCCAACAGAACCCACGATTAAAATACTCTTAATTTTGTGCACTGGTGAAACTCCTATCAAAAATAGTCATTAAGCTTCCTTAAAAAAAATTGACAGCGTGATAAAGTGGCAGACCAACTGAGCTTTAACATGGCTTTCCCACGATTTTCTATGCTATCTTATACCTTTCCTATACTTTCCTATACGTGTGAGGTTTTTGAGGGTTTTTGTTTCCGTTTCATGAATGGTTCAGATTTATTTTACTTTTTTTGGGCTGAGTTTTTATGCGGAGCTGTGCGGAGGGGAGTTATTTCTCCAGATCAAGGCGCTTTCCGAGTAACTGAGCGGGTTTCGTATGAATGCATCGTGAAATTATTTTGTAAGGTGTATGGATTGAAATGAAGATAATTTAATTTTGTTCACCAAGTAGAAGTTACGGAATGGGTAACTTTCGTCTTGGCTAGAAAAATAACCGTTCAAATGTGAGTGACGGCTAGTTGCTCATTCAGACCCAAAAGCATCGCCTTCTTAGGGTCCAGCCCCTCAGGGGGACACAACTGTTGTATCAATGGGAATTAGCGCTCCCACGGGGACAATGTGTGGGCCCAAGCTAAAGGTTAGGTAGGCGTTCTTTCTGTTAAAATAACATAGGTTTTTGTTTTGTTACGGACCAACTTTATTTTCGGTTCACTGCTGTCCTGTTGTTTCAGCACCTACTACTTTCTTCTTCAACTTTGATCTTGTTTCATGAACTTTTTTCTCATCTTACTGTTTCTATGCTCTTTCTGCATAGATTCCACGTTCCCTTAACTCCATACTAAATGGTGCTTATGGTGCCTTTTTCCTTCGTCTCCTTGGATCTGATTTGTTGAGGATAGGGAGGCTTAAACTAACTAATAATAATAATAATAAAAATAATAATCTGAGGGTCCAGGAAGGACACCGTATACGGGAAAGGCTTCGCTATATTTGATGGACTTGGTGCATTTTTTTCTTTCGTTAATTTATAAGGGGGCAGTGTATCTGCAAAGGCTTTATTTGGCTTATAAAGCATCAGAAAGCAGAGGTCGGAGAGGAACAAGGGAGTGCGGCGAAAGGGATGGGAAGAGGTGCCGGGAAGGCTGGGTGAGGTACGGCCCTCAAGTGCTCGTCATAGCCGTGTGGCTTTAGGACCTGACTCCGTGCGGGAAACGAGGGTTCGAGTCCCGGCGGTGGGGGCGATTTTCTCCGTTGGGTATAGGAGAAAAATTTCTAAGCACAATACCCCACTCCACCCAGGTGTCTGAAATGGGTGCCGGTCTTGACCGGGGGAAAGCGTCACGGCGTCCTGGTGTTAGTAATAAGGCATTTGAAAAACCAATGTACAAGGTGATATGTATCAGGCTTGAATTGGAAATAAAGCATCCTTAGATGCCGATGTTTGTTTAGAGGCCTATTGTCTGAGACCTGCGCAAGATGTCACTTTACTCACTAATGTTGCCAACGTCTCTCGCTTTTACGGAATTTTCCCCTCTCACTTTTCCGTCACTTCTTTACCAAATTTGTCAATCAAAAGTACTGACATATTAACTGGTATGGTAATTTGAACTAATTTCGTTCATTAAAAGTTGAATTCGTGCGAAACAAACACTCAACATAAACATTTTACAACAACAGATGGAAAGTGCGTAAAATTTTCCACTGTACTTTATTTTTCACAACATTCAAGTTTGCCCCTTCATCGTGTCTATTTTGTTGCCACGCTGATTTTCGCGATACATTTTTTCTATTTTTGGGCGGTGGGAGGGGGGGGAGATGCGGAAGAGGGTAGGGGGTGTGCTTGCGGTTGACCACAGAGCGACGGTCGCTCCACAAACTTCAAGGGGACCGGCACAGTTTACAGAAAGCACCAGTCTGTTCTGCACGTTAACCTGTAGTGTCCACCTTAGTTACCCCTCAAATCTTTATTCTAGTCTTTTCGTGTTCAGTAATCTTAAGATGTCCCAATGTATATTTATTCGATTAAACGTTCCAACTTCTCCTCTGCGTATCACCGATACCAACTGCAGGATAAGTGTATAAGTAAGGCCGCTGCTTCAATCGCCGCAAACGGAACTCAATGGCAGAAGCAGCAACACCTGGTCTCTGTTGGGTATAGGAGAAAAAATTGTAAGCACAATACCCCACTCTACCCAGGTGTCTGAAATGGGTACCGGTCTTTGACCGGGGGAAAGCGTCATGGCGTCCTGGTGTTAGTTATTAGGCATTTGAAAAACCAATGTAAAAGGTGATATGGGTACCGGAAATAAAGCATCCGTAGATGCCGATGTTTGTTTGTTTGTCTGACAAACTCTATTACTCCCGAAAGGACTCTACGGTCCTCTTTTGAAAATAACCTCAGTATTTTGTATTTTTCATTAAATTAGTTCCCTAATGTGTTCTTGGGAGTTCACTGCCGGCTGGCAGATCCTTCCTCATCCTGATATCGGTGACTGCCCGATGCCGGTGCCAGTTTAGTGACGGTGGTTGTGATACCGGTAATACGAATGCGAAAATTTCTTCGTTGAAGGGTTAAAATTGATTACAACTAAACACATTTTAAAAATGTTTTAAACTTTCACGATTGAACGAGGTAGGAAGCACATTCACGGGGACTCAGTTTGAGTTTGGGGATTTTGGAAAATTCTCATTCCCTCAAATATCGAAATGTTCGAGGCCCCGTTTACGTGGAGCGTCCGTTCACCTCCGCACCGGCGCCTGAACCCGCACTGGCTCAATTAAAAAAAAACGCGATGAATCCTGAAAAATATCACTTCAACGCGATAAATCGTGAAAAAGAGCACTTCAACGCGATTAATCTTGAAAAAAAGCACTTCAAAGCGATAAATCCTGAAAAAGAGCACTTCAACGCGATAAATCTTGAAAAAAAACACTCCAACGCGATAAATCTTGAAAAAAAGCACTTGAACGAGATAAATCCTGAAAAAGAGCACTTCAACGCGATAAATCTTGAAAAAAAAACACTCCAACGCGATAAATCTTGAAAAAAAGCACTTGAACGTAATAAATCCTGAAAAAGAGCACTTCAACGCGATAAATCGGGAAAAAAGAGCACTCCAACGCGATAAATCCTGAAAAAGAGCACTTCAACGCGATAAATCTTGAAAAAAACTCTTCAACGCGATGAATCCTGAAAAATAGCAATTCAACGCAATAAACCCTTGTAAAAGAGCGCATCGACGCAATAAACCCTTGTAAAAGAGCGCATCGACGCAATAAACCCTTGAAAAAGAGCACATCAATGCGATAAACCCCTGAAAAAGAGCACATCGACGCGATGAACCTCTGTAAAGAGCACATTGACGCGATAAACCTCTGTAAAGAGCACCTGAAAAAGAGCGCATCGACGCGATAAACCCCTGGAAAGAGCACATCGACGTGATAAACCCCTAAAAAAGAGCCATCGACCCGATAAGCCCCTGAAAAAGAGCACATCGACGCAATAAACCCCTAAATAAGAGCACATAGACGCGATAAACCCCCTGAAAAAGAGCACATCGACGCGATAAACCCTTGTAAAGAGCACATCGACGTGATGAACCCCCTGAAAAAGAGCACATCGACCCGATATCCCCCTGAAAATGAGTACATCGACGCGATAAACCCCTGTGAAGAGCACATCAACGCGATAAAGCCCTGAAAAAGAGCACATCGACGCGATAAACCCCTGAAAAAGAGCACATCGACGCGATAAGCCCCAGTAAAGAGCAGCTGGGCACGGTAGACGCGTGGAAAAGAGGACCCCATGACGACTGGCACGCGTCCATGCAGCAGCTCCGTCTGAGCAGAGCAGCTTTAGATAACAGAGAGCTGAAGCTTATGCAACACTGTCTTCTCCCCTCAACTTACTCCTCTCCCCTGTCTACGCTTCTGTCTTGGGGGCCGGCCTGCCTGTCTGTCTGTCTAGCACGTCTGTCTGTGCCGTACACGACCGGCTACAGCAGCGGTATTCATTGCT
>JACJUY010012587.1:2836-21926 GCA_014220935.1 Platorchestia sp. MABIK | reverse complement strand
CTACTGTGCAGCCTGTTAGCAGTTCATCTGCACAAAATGAACCGCGTAGATCAGGTAGAATAACTAAAACTGTAATGCGAATGGGTTGTTGAGTTCTGCCTTCCGTTTTTCATATGTTCATCTAAAGGGAGGGAAATTGTTATATCTCGGGATGTGCCCTGTGAAGTGAGCACAGCCGGTTGTCCTTGTCTCGCTGGGTCTTGGAGCCGGAAGAGCCATAAACGATCGGAACTCTGACCGACGGAAGTCCTTTATGGTGTCTTGCCATTACGAACTTTACGAGCTCCAGAAAGTCCTTGTTTGACTTCCGGGCATTGCTAGTTTTCAGGAAGGTCTGACGCCGACGGAATCAGTACATTACTAGGAGCCTTGCTGGGCGTATACTTATCCTTCACCCGAGTTTACGGCTTAGGGAACTGAAGTGAAGTTAAAGCTTCTGCTACAATACTTCAAGTTGTGTTGATAGTACGACACTACAGTTTTCCATGATTGCAACACAAGATGCATCAGCATACAAATGATTAGACACAGTCCGAATAAAAATATTTCAAGTGAGCACCTATGGTTTGTTGGACTATAAGAAGTCAGGCGAATACATGTACACTTGATTTCTACACGCGGCAGACTGTTTTTTGTACATGCAGCGGAACACGTTTAGGAGTCTGATGAGAGACGTTGCTTGTCAAGGTGTAATCCGAAGATTGCATTTGAGACAGAAGCTCCCGAGACATAGTTAGGAAAGCTGATATTATTTGTATACCCTCTCGACTGCCTTAGCTTGCATTGCGTCGAGTAAACCCGGTGAAATCTTACATTTCTATATTTCAATGAAATCTATATTTCGTAGCGTGAATGTTGCCGTGACAATAAATTTCTCACGCATCCATGCAGAGGAAATACTACGTCATTTCAATGCATTTTGACAGCAAAGGGCAGCAGCTCGTTTAGATCTGAGTCAGAGATTGCTGCAGGATTGAGACAACTGTAGTATATCCTAGAAGTAACCATCAATGTTATTTCGAGAAACAAAGTGACTTATCCTGTGGCAAAAAAAAAGAACATTTCTTACAAGGGAGTGTGATTTCTTTGATTCCACCGGTCAGCGGACTACAAACATTGATCTGCTACTGGAGGCCTTGTTGAAGAATGTTTTTTCATCAATATTAGTAGGACTTGGAACCGTTTATTCTTTGAGAGTCTCTTTGTGATCAAACGGCGGACAAGCCGTGCGACCGCTGCTTGGATTGACTTTGCTTAAATCTCACTGCAGCAGTTGATAAATTTAGCCATGAAACATATCATTCATATTCTATAATGTTGAACAAGTGAATTGTTTCGAAATGTGCACGCCTATATAGGAATGTTGTTTGCTTTCATTCGTTTTCTTGTAATTTTAATTCCAAAAAGAAGTGTGTACGTGAACTCATCCATTATGATTTCATGTTTAGCATTTCTTCCTTTTTGTTTACGCAAAAGGGTCGAATGTCTTTCTTCGAGTCTAAGGTGTAGTGAGCAGCCGCACTCAGTGTTCTGAGTTCTAAATGGTCATATTTTTGTTTTTATAGCGCTTTATTAAGAAAAGAAAAATCTAGAGAGACCATCAAATCATAATCTAGAAGACAATCTTATTCCGAAAGAACAGGGTGAAGGATGACTACCGGAGCCCTGGAATATTGTTGATCCCATATGCAAAAAAAGCAAAGAAAACGCTCAACACTAGAATCCTTGGATTCTACGCACAGATACGACAAGGCTGCTGTGCGACGGCCTCCTCCAGTAACTTTAATGTTTGAACGCGCCAACTTTGAGGAGACTTCAACTCCAACCAAGAACTACTGGAAACTAGAGAGTCTTGAGTCAAGCTAGAACCGCGTTTGTCCCTGCATCAGTAGCGGCAGCCGGTGTTCTTTCAGTTTAAACTGAATCTTCGCAGCGTGAATGTTGCCGTGGCAAATTGTTCGTGGTTGTTAAGGGACTTTGTTTGTCTGATCACACAATTAGGTGTTCGTCCCCAAAACGGATGACGCTCACTAATTGTTAAGCGGACTTAAACGGAATTTTTCACTTTTAGTGGTCGCTCAGACCACTCAGTCCTTATCCTTGTTTTGAGAAACCAAAATAACATGTAGAAAATTCGTCAAGCTTACCGTAAACTTTGATATCGAACACCACTTGAAAGTACTCGAAATTACAAGCATGTTCAAGCTACTCAGATGTTTGAGCGCTATATCCGTACGGTAAATTTGCGAACACGTGCATTCAGAAAAGATGCTTATAGAACTCACACATTATTAAACTTATTTTTTACCATGGATGCACATTTCCCTTTAACTGATTTAAAAAATGTTTTTATTTGTCTCTGTTAATTATGAAGGGAGCAGCATTTTCGGAAGCACCGTTGAGGCCGGGTTTATGGCCGTAATTGGCAGGTAGTTCAGGAAGAGATATTCAATGCGTTCATTGCATTTTGAATTCAGATGTCGAAAAAGTTCACTCGTTCGTCGTATTTGCATGTACATTTTCAAAACTGTTTGTTTCATAGATTCCTATTTTAACCTACGTCCGCATGCAAAGATGTTATCGCTTTACTGCCGTTGTGTAGGGTGTTATTTATAGATGGATTGCCCAGTGTAAATTGATCTACTTTGTACTCACTCTGCATGTAAAAATATACAGAAGTATCTTCATTACAGAGCTCCTTGACGACCGAACTCTTTATCTGTGACTTGCGTATTTATCTTTGGACTGTATTGTAAATATTTACGAAGGGAGTAATTCTCCCTACTGGGAACGCAGTAATAAGTTAATTAATTTGTGCTAGAACAGGAATTGAATTTCAAAGCAAGGACAAAAAATACGCTTAAAAGATGGAGTAACATGGATTGCAAATAACAAATGCATCAGTTTAGCATTTTCCATTGCATTTCAACGAACAAAAATTTGGTGTACATCAGGTCGTGTCATCACTACTTTTCGATTTCGAAAGCGAAACATGGAAACGCATTGTAAACTTAGACTGTTATCAAAAAATATTTTAGGACGAACACGATTTGGCAGTGTTGTGTGATTACTGAATTTATCACTATTTTACACAAGTTTTATGATATAAATAAAAAATCTGGCAGTACACACTTAGAGGCATAAGATATTGCAAGTGTTAAAGGATAACACTAAGGCCCACTTCACAGCAAACCAGTATCTAGCAAGCTCGCATGAGCTATCTAGCAGATGGTCTGCGAGACTGGTAGGTAGGAATAGCATTCTCACCTCGCGTGCTGGATGCTGGATAAAACGTGCGAGTTCAGTGGGAAGGCAACAGCTCGTAATAGTGTTTTTCCTACCTACCAGTCTCGCAGACCATCTGCTAGATTACTCATGCGAGCTTGCTAGCTCAGTGGGAAATGGGCCAGCATGTGAGGACCAGCAAGAAAACTATGTTTGTTTATTGTATTGAAGCTATTAATGAACGCCATATCGAAAATTATTTTTTGAAGTTTTGTTTTGGGGATCATTCATTAATTAACAAATGAACTCAAAGTTTGGAAATCATTAATGTTTAAAGAAAATACTTTGAAAAGGTACTCATATCCAACGATCAGAGAAATGTTCGTGAGCCCGACCTTATTTACCACGTACCGCAATACGTGATCCACCATTAAAAAAAATAACAAGCAAACTATTGAAATCGATGCCACCTCTAATGGACAGGAATAAAGAACATCGCGTATACATAGCGTCATGTCTTCATTGAAATCATAGAAATGACTCAATTTTTACGAAGTTTTGAAAATTGTGACTCATATCAATATGTTGAAAGCATAAGAAGATGGTAACCTCAATACGTAATTACAAGAATGAAAAGTGGCGGGACTATTCATAACGAAAGCTTAAAACACAAACGCAAAATGTAGATTTTTACGGTCAATAATTCTAACGTGTTCAGGTTAGTCTGTTACAAAATGACTTGGACCCATACACGTTGCGTTGCTTCATGACGATGTATGGTCTCATTCCGCAGGAGTAATCCAAGAAAAAGTATTAGAGCCATGCTGGTCTGTAGTACCCAACCACCATATTTTAAAGACCCAAATATTTTCATGAGAATATTGCCTTATAAAATACTTTGAATCGCGGAAAAGTTTTCGAAAAACAACGTGTAAAATTATTTGTTAAGAGGACGTCTCTTTAAGTCTACTCCGGAGGAGATTTAATTCAGTGGAATCAATTTTGATCCCTGTTCAACGTCGAGAAGCATTTGACGAAATTGCAAAGTCTACTATGATTTAAACTTGTCTTCTTGAACATTCCTATTCAAAAAAATAAATCAGAAAAATGCTTATTACTGGTGATTTTGTCAGATGCATAAGTAAGTACTAAAGACCAAGCGCAAACAATGACCAATTTTTAATTATGGATATAAAGTTCAATGAATGGTAATATAAAGGCTGGTAGTTGACGTGAATATTGTCTGTTATTATCTTTAACATTTTATAGTTACCTGCGAGTAAATTTCCTTTCGAATGAATATTACTATAAAATTTTCATAAACTCACCTTTCATGTTTTGTTATTTATGGCGACAGGGAAAAATGAATTAGAGTCTATGAAAAACCCGCCCATATCTTTCCGGAACCTACTTAGCCCTTCACCATATCGTATGTTCTTGGTCTTAGATAATGTAAAAGAAGACAAATTTTGGCCTACATAGAGCAATTTTCCCCTTTTCTTAAGACTATTAAAAAAAAACAACTAACACAGAATCAATGAAGAGAATTTTTATTCGTATAATTTTGTACAATCAAATCATGGAAAAAATTGCAATTAACAAAACGAGTTCTGCGTTGTCATCGACTTCTAGGAATTTTATTTCATTTAGCTCATATCCTTTATAATCTTAATCAGAAAGTAAGTCATATGTCTGTCTCTATTAAATGCAGAAAGGAAATTTTGAGGCTGCCATAAGTTCAAGCAATGTTATAAACGCTGCCAACTAAGAAGTAATCCAGTAATTTTTTTAATAAGAATGTCATACAAACATACAAAGACTGAGCAATCTGAAACCGGCATGAGTGCAGCAATCAACGATAATTCTATTGAGTAATGCGATTTTATCAGTTCAAATTCTCTTTGTATTGGCAGGCAGTATGATCGTTGCCGTAACAGAGTAACTTTAAAGACTTTCTTCAACCTCATAGAACGATTACCTCCCTCAAGGACACATTCGATCCTGGCCAAAACCGGCTCAAGTGTAGCCTTATTTTGTCCCTGTGCAGCGTCAGCTCCGTGAGCTGAGAGCGACCCACAGATGGCTGTCGTTTTCGCCACTTTTATGTAGAAGACGCGGCAAAAGAGCGGCCAGCGACGCCAGGTCTCGGGAGTTGGTATAAATATTGGACCTTTGTTGATTGATGCCTTCAAAGTTATTGCTTGCTCCAGAAATACGGCGGCTTTGGATGTACTCGCCCAGAAAAATGGTAACTTGTCGAAGTTGCAATCTATTGGAAAAATAGAAACAACGTGACCAACGTTCATCTTTTCAACAATATGTATTGACTTTTGGCTTAGAAGTCTTTTGGAGTCTATGAAATCAAATGACTGCATATCATTATTGCGTTAAGAATTTTCCATACATTTTACACAAGTAATAATTCACGGCTGTCTCATTAGAGATGGGATTATGAGAACAATGAGCGAGCGGAGATTTATTCCCGGATCTGCAGCAACAACTTCACTTACACACTGCAGGCACGTGCTCTTTTTCAACTAATATTTCATATTTTTTTTAGCTGACAATTTGGAGGGTAGTTTTGTGCCAACATATAGACAGAAGTTCCATACTTTGAGAAAAAAATCAAACAAAATTTTTAGATCATTGACTCCATCCTGTAATTTATAGCCTAACCTTGATTGGAATTCAAAAGTTCACTATACCGACGACCATCATTCTCAATTTCTCACACCTGAAAACACTCCATCTAAGAATTATTTCATTTTCTATTTCTACCCTGAGCTCGCCAGAAGCCTAAAGCCTACGCGCACTTCTGACATAATCCCACGCTCTGAACATGAAGAAGTCATTTGAGTTGCTTAAAAACTTGTGCCACGCGCGTTAGCCCAATTTCGCAGCACTCATGTTAGTAATTCTTCCTGGGGAGTCATTGGCGAGGCACAACTTGGCCGTGACCTCGGGCGGAGTAATGCGCAGGCGCCGCAGCGTCTGGGGCAGATTAAAACACACCGCCGAGGACAACTTTTAATGTCTGCATTAGGTAAGTTAAGCGGCAGCGCCAGCACCGGAGCCTCGTGTGTCCTTCTCATCAGTTGCTATGGAAGGAGGCGCAAATATCGCCTGGTGAGAGGAGCAGTTCGATTGGAACTTCAATGCCAGCTTCGCTCCTCTCTGCTACCAGCGAAAATTAATGCAAATTTTGACGATGTGGGTATTGGCGAGGGGGTCGTTCTTCAGCCTCGTGGTGGGTAGGTGAATGGCGATGCGAATTTGTCTCTGTAATCTCGTTACGTTGGTGCAAAGCCGGTCGTGCCGGAGTGTGCGTACGAGAGAAATCATATTTCTTCCCGTTTTACGTTTCTTCGTTTAAGAAGAAACATTTCGCATCTTGCAGAAAAGCTTTTGAGCTTTTTTACGTTCAGAATGTGTTGCTTTATTATGAAAAATCAACCTAATTTTGCGAAGTAAAATTTAAGATATTTTTCCACGTCACCCTACGGAGACCGGGAGAAACATCCATCTAAAATCACATTTTAATTTGAAAGCGCACTCCTGATGCCATGAGAGCGCCGCACGACGCTCCCTGTCAGGAATGTCTGCATTCACAAACGAGTGATGCGCGACGTCTACGCCACACTTGCCCTGCTCAACGGCGCTTCATCTCGCCTTCTTCTGGGCCGAGTTTGAGTTTTTAGTGTGCTACGTCAAGACGCTCACGTCGATATTAAAAAATGATTTTTTCCTCTCAGAAATATTTTACTCCATTCTGATTTATTAGAGTTTGAGCAATGTTCAGAATTCACGTAATGTCTGTTTCAGTTTAATAAGATCTTCATTCTCCTGTTACTGTCATGCTGTAAGCATGCATTTCGGTCGATAGCATTCCTCAATTTTCGTACCGCTGCAGCAGTGCTTTTCTCATACACTCATTTCCCATAAACAGCACCTGATGTTAACGGCATTGCACGTTCGACTCGACCATGAAAGCTTCATAGGAGTGACAAACACAAAGCGGAAGCTAATCTTCAATTACCCCAGCTTTACAGCGCCTCCGCTAAAACCACGTGGCAGCTGGGAATCACACATCTGCGCAAACGCGCGACGTCGGCGTCACAATTTGTGGTGTTGCGCTCATTCGTGCTGTAGCTGGCTCGCATTAGCAGCACTTTGCTTTAAAGTCTCCATCATTTTGCGAGGTGAGCTGACGCTCGCTGGCATTCTTTTAAGGCCGGCAATATGTCTGGTGCGATGGGGCGGTCCGTCACTCGCTTCATCCGCGCCAGCAATTAGCGCCGCCGTCGACGTCCGCGTAATCCCGCCGTGTCGTCGTACCCATTAATTTCAGCCGAGAAAATTTCACAGGTATTTATGGGGCTTAGCTAAGATCAGGAGTGTGCTAAAAAGCTCTACTACATCATATAAGATTTGCTCTGAGTAATGTCGCGGAAACATGAGTACGTTCTTATGTAAGTGTTGAGTTAATGTTTTACGGGAGAGTGTGCTACTATCTTTTAAATACAAAATCTAAATGGAAAGACTTCAATGATTTACATGAATCCAAATAAAACACTAACTTTTACTATTTTAGAAAAAAATGCCTACCTAATCTTTAGCTCGGGACCTCACATTCTCCGCATGGGAGTGCCGATTCCCACAGAGACAATAGTTGTATTCTCCTGAAAATTGAAATTAATGGAGAATTTATCAAGTTCTACGTACCGAATTAGAAATTAGTTCCCTAAGCCTGAAGCACTACCGCCACAATCGCAGAGCTGTTCTGCAAGGTAAGAAAATCTCACGCAAGACACAAAGCTTGACGATCACAAGACTGATTTATCATCAGATGACTGAGAGCCCCGTTATTGTGACTATTGTCAGATGAATGTTATGGTGGAGTATTTAGACATAGGATTTTGGTATATGTACGTTCTGTGAGATCTCAATTCTCGCTTAATGATCCACGGCGTCATCAGCGTTCACGCGTCGTTAAGAGCGATTTTTTAATTAGATATAGCGATTACGTTTCTTTCCGTTTCCCTCAACAACTATTGATGTCAAAGCTTATGTTTTTCTCAGAAAAGCTCAACTATCATTCCATTCGTACTGTCATTGCAAGTGATCTGCAAGCGTCCTCATATAAGCAGCGCTCTGTCATTCGGTGAGATTGGAAAAATTTTTAAGTTCAAGTGAGGTTTTCACCTGTTTCCTGCAAGTTGAGGAAGTATTTAGAGAGCCGAGTACTGAGTTGGAATAGGCACTGACACAAAAAGTTCCATGAAAGTGCGTTCGAGCAGACAATTTTCAGGAGGAATTGAATCTTGAAACAAAAGCAAATCCTCATCGTGAGCTGGGAGTTTCCGTTTCCCATCGTCAACCCTGCAAAAAAAATTAGGCAAAAACAAATCGTTGAGCAGGGAACCAAATTTCCCCATAAGTAATTCGTAGGACAAATGATGAGTCAACACAAGAAACAAACGAGGAGCCCTTCTGTTCCTGATCGACGAGAGTAGACTTTGAAAGCTTGCCTTCTTTGTGCATAGCTCAAGAGTCCTACCTTCAATACACTAAAGCTTAAATCCTCGACTCCACCCAAAGAATATTTCTTTGCACCCACACGCCTGAAAGGAGGCGTTAGGCGGGGACGTGAGGAGGTTGTAGCTTTATAGCTCAATGGGAATTATGGCTGCAAGTTATGCTCCTCAGCGAGAGATTTTGACTGAAGAACCTAAACGACGAAAATGTGAAGGCTAACGACATGATTGTGTTTTATATCGAGTTATTCTCCCTCACTATATAAGCACAAAACAGTTATAAGGTGTTGTATGTATGTGTGTGTGTGTAATTTTGTATTTTGCTGGTTTTTTTCTTGGCGCATGGGTGGACAACTTGCACGTATAGTAAATGTTAATCTGAAATTACTAACTGCAATCCTTATTCAGCGTGATGTGGAAGGAGCTTCTTCGATTGAATGGCCTTGATGTGGTCAAACTTTTCGGTTTTAACCCTAGGAAAAATGAAAGCCATGAATTTGTCATGACATGAAAGCCATGATATTTTCCATGTGGTTTGTAAATTCAATATATCTGCTTTATAGCGATTTTATTTTTTTCAAAATGGAGCAATATTTAGCAAGTGTTTGAAATGATATATGTAATACTTGCCATGGGGCTTGTGATCTGCTGTAGGGTTAACTAAGCAGCCACCGATAACTAAACTGTTTTCTGTTTTGCAATCACTTCAGAGTAAACAAAGTACTACTCTCTAGTAAGCTCGTGATAAGGTATGATTTATGTACGGAAACATGAAGCAATTATTTTGCTGTTGGCAGGTCTTTTATCAAGATTACATTGCCTGCTGGAACAGAGTGTTCTCCAAAATTACTTAAAGACCACGTCAATGTTTGCGACTTCTTGATGATCATTGTCCAAGATCTTCAATACCCACTTTGGAAAATCAAGGAAAGACTGGTTGTTGGTTATAAATATTTATCTCCAAAGAGGCTACATGCAGTGACAAATTTTATGAACATATCTACTTGCAGAAGTAAATTTAAAAGGGATGTTTATGGGTTTCATTAACAGGGTATCTGATGATCGAATCTTCAGCCAGGTTTTGGAGAAAATCGTAGCCTTCATAAAGATGGAGACTGGAAAAAACTCGCAGTCAGCTCGCACACTGGACTGAAAGGAAGCTTTGCCTTTCTGGAAGTATGATCCAATGCCTAGGTCTGCTGTAATTATTAGAATTCTTTGAAATTATACGCTATGAATTGCAAGCAAAAAATTAAATGAATGAACCTCCCTGTGAAAGTGTCGCGTTCTTCAATTTGTTGGCTGAAATAATGTGTTCGAGAATAAATTGAATTTTCATTAACCCATACTTAGCAGTTGATCCTCGAGTTCACATCGCTTGTGAACCTCAACTAATGCAGATAAAAATCAGTCCCTTCCCAGTCATTCAACTAATACGATGTTTCATTTAAGTTTTATATATCTTGGACGAACTGCAACTAATTTTCTGTCTTATAAGTTGAGGTTCTCATCAGATGATTTCGTAAAACTCTAAGACAGTCTGCGTGTGTTATGAAGTTATTGTGGTACATGGTACATGTGGTTACATTTAATATCTATTTCTAATATAACTATAGGGGATAAATTTGCATTTACAGCAAGGTTCTTTCGACAGTAAATACTTCAAAAATGTGTTTTCTGCATCTCGTAGTGTTTTTAATTAAATATCCCGGAAACACCAAACTTGAACAATTTCGAACTTTAGCAATTCATCACAAACTTGTACAAGGTGTACTTACTTCTGAAAGATTTAATTCTTTCTTAATTTCAAAATCTCGACGTTCAGCGAGGTTCAAGTTACCACTGTTCCATCAATCATAATATTTTACGATCTTGAGTTGGAAGCAATTTATCACTCAGAAATAAATTACGGACATTTGCGAGCATTTTTGGTGAACCATTTTGAACTTATGAGGTTCAACAGTTTCCTAGAACGAACATGTACTGTCCACTCCGCTGCTGCATGCGGTGAAGCTCCTTGCAATTTTAAAGCGCTCAATTTTGTGTTGGTTTTATCGAACTGAGTAGGAGTCTCAGCATTGAAGCATTTCCTCAATAAGTTACGCGTCTAAATTTCTTCGTTTATTTGAGAATGCGATGGTTACAAGTTGAATATGTAGAAAATTTCTGGCGCGTTTTGTCGAACAGAGTCGTAGCGTGAGCATCAAAACATTTCTTCGCTGTCACGCGACTCGAAATCTTCGTTTTTTTAAGAAAGCGACGATTGCAAGTTGAATGTGTGACTGTTGCTGGGAAGGAGGGAGTCCCGCTAGCAATTTAACATTCATGAGGCGCTGCGTTCCACTCCCAACGAAGGCATCGCAGCTGCTATCTTGAGCGAACCTCAAAAAGCAAGCAAAGTTTCGTCAGAAGATATGTTACGAGACACCTCGGAAATTCATGGAGGGTTTTGGATTTGATGAAGTTGGTACTAGAACAATAAGTTTGTACACTATGATGAGTCTAGCCCGACTCTCCTTAAATTATGAACAAACGAGTGTGTCATAGAAGGGCGGAAAGAGAGAGGCAGAGGTGTTCGCTACTAACGGTCATTAGAAAAAAACTACATTTGTAGAGGATAATTTGAGGCAAAAGTTGAGAGGATTTTATTTACTGGACGCAGTCAATTAACAACGGATTAAATGGCTGGCTGTACTGCTGCTTCATTGAATTAGAAGTTTCATCTGCCCTGCATTTTACTGAACTTAGGTAACTTTTGAGTAGCGTTTATGCAACTAGTCTGCCCGCGAATCAACTCAAAAGTGTAGAGAATGATCGACTCACCCAGTAAAATATGTTAGCCTTATCAAAAAGGAATAAAGGTGGATGCTTACAGAAGCACCACCGCAACTAAGCTGCATTAATTATCTCGCCATTTTACACCACATATCACAACATAAGAACGGAGAATGCGCACAGTCATCAGAAAATGTGCCTTCACTTAACCATGGCCTGAACCCTGAAACTGTAAAAAAATGATGAGTAACGTTACAACTTGAAATGCTGTTGCATGATTTACGTACAGCTAAAGAATTCGGCATTTTTTGAGGTTAGACCAAACTTACAAATTACATATATCCCTAATTTAAGCTCTTCATAAAATTCGCCATGGAATATTCGGGGTTCGTTAATCGAAAACAAACCATTTCTCAGGAGTTCAGAACTTCCTCGTTGAAATTGAAAATATCGCATTAACCGAAATTTGTACACTTCCCTGCACCTCACGTATATCAGAGAGCATGTGCCGCTCATGGTACTCGACGTTGAGCCAATAAGCAAGAATTGAACTTCACGGCCTGCTAGAATTGCGAGGAGGAATACGAATGTAGCGAAGACAAAGCTTCATATTCCTTTCATGAACATCCGACCCTTTGCAGACGCTATACTCTCCTGTCTCATTTGACCAAATTCTGGGTGACAAAGCTTAGTGTTGTTCATTTCACACCAGTAGGGTATGCAATCCCGGGACAAAATGAAAATCCCGGAATCCCGGGATTTCAGGAATACAATCCCGGGAATTCTCGGGATCCCAGAATTTCTTTATATTTTACATTTATGCTATTGTAATTTGTTGCCCATGCCCATCGCAGTATTTGACGATTTAGGGAGCGAAAAACCTTTATCTGAGAAGGATTCTCTAATGAATTCACTCTTTGTAACTGTATTGTCTGACACGCCTTAACTGCTACAAGCTTGGTCACTTGGTCTTCCGGAGTACTTCGATGAACCTTTACGAAACTTCTTATTTTTGTTTGTTTAGGTTAAGGGGCTTTCAGTACTGCTCTCCCTTGCATGAGGGCGCTTTGTTCCAATACGAATTCTTTTTCTCAGCTAATAGTTGGCGCAACTGGGTCTACAGTTTCAAGTTTCACTATGTTGTGTTCACTCTTTAGGTGACGTATCAAACCACTGGTAGACCAGCCATTGCAAAGTAAACTCTTGCCGCACTTTACACACTTCGCACTTTCTCCAGCTGCATCTTTAACACAGTATCGCCACACAAAGGCTTTAGTTTCTACAACATCGGCCGTTGCCATCGAATCTATTACAGTCTATTCTTTCTAACCTGCAAAACCAAACAACAAAATATATTCTGATGAAATAGTTGAACTATATTATGAGATAGTGTAGACTACACTGCGTAGTGATGTAAATTGGAATAATATTAATACACTAAAGTCCGATCATGAACTTTCCAAGGGATTAATCATATTAAACAGTATGATTTTGAGTTGTCTTCTCACTAAAATCTTGAAATATTTATACCACTTAAATTCCCTGAAATCCCCGGGAAAACGCATGATTTTAAGTTATTTTCTCACTCATATCTTGAAATGTGTGCGCTATTTAGAATCCCGGGAATTCCCGGAAAAAGTATGATTTTATGTTATTTAATCACTAATGTCCTGAAATGTGTATGTTATTTAGAATCCCGGGAATTCCAGGGAAAAAAGGAATTCCTGGACCGGAAAACTTCAGCCCCAAATCACCCGGGATCCCGGGATGCAAACCCTAAACACCAGGGCATTGAGGCTTGAAATTTTGAACATATATCACCTAGAGTATCCAGAAGAAAAATCTTGTTCGAAATTGGGGTATATGTTTTCTAAAAAGAAGAACATAACGATATCACCTAGCAAAAAAAATAAATAAGGAAAATACATATTAGCTCATCTCTAAAACTCGCTAAATAAAAACCCAAAAATGTAAATATGTCAACCTCTGCACTACCTGAAATTTCAACACGCAGAAACAAGCACAACTAAGGTAAAGTAAAATCAGTTTCCTAAAATGTATCATTCCGACATCTATTTACAATATCATACGCCTCCTATCCCACTATACGGACCGTTGAGCGCAACATGTGAGGAAAGGTTTCGATGCAGTGAAGCGAACTTTGCATGCGGAACAAGCTTTTGAAGTCGCTGCAGCTGACCCACAGCTCTTCAGGCGCTCTCGCGTCGCGCAGAAATTTGGGCAGACGTATTTGCGCAAGCCCTAAGAAATGCGGCTAACTTGTGCCCTGAGTTTTGCACGGTGTTGTCTCACCGGAAACTCAAATCGTCACACGCCCTCCTCCCGGACCGCTTCGAACCCGAGCCTAATTTGAGAAGACTTATTTGCGTGGCTTCCAAGAGAGCTTGAAGTAGAAGTTAGTGGTACACATGCTCCTAAATTCAGCGGCCTCTCGAGCTGCGAGTTGATTCCTCGCAAAGTTGCTGCAACAGCCTCTCTCTGTAGACTGTAGCGAAATGTGTGCATTATATGCGTCTGTCTATAGGTAGGGCACCATTCAGCACGAAATAAACACGTGAAATGTGTGCATCATCCTTTTATGTTCTTCAACACCATACACAGGATCAATAAACTTCAATGTTCTTTTTCCTAAACAGATACGGCTCTGAACATCGATGAAAGAATGTTCAAAGACAACACCAGAAATGAACTTTCGTTTGGTCTTGCGCTGTCGATGAGCCGTCAGTAACTCGGCTGATCGATGAATTCGTGCAGTTCTAACCATTCATGGTCAGAATAAGTTCGAGTTTCCATTCCTAAGAATAGTTCTTTGAGATGCAGTGAACACCAGACCTAGGATCCCAAATCAGAGTCACTCTGGAAGTGGGACAGTCAAGTCAATCGTTTCCATCGGCCAGACCAACAATGATTGAACTATTTTGGAAGTTAGCGTACGTTCCTGGCGAGGAAATTAGGCAACAGGAGTTTCCGTAACTTTTCTAATAATGACCGACGATAATGCTACCACTGTAAGCCCGACTTTGATAATGATGAACAATCAAAATGCCAATCGATAAAATTGGTTCGCTTCTCGGTAGCTATAAAGAGACAATCGAAGCAGCTGTCAGCACTTTGTCTTAGAATTAAAAATCACCCTGGAGAAATGAGTCATTTTATACAATACCGTCAGTGAGGCCACTTGCATGATACAAATTATTCGTGTAACGCGACGTACGCGTAGCGTTGTCTGCGTATCGCAACCTTTTCACGATGATCTAAGGATCGAAATTCATGCGTAAATTTCTTTAGAGTGTCCGGTCCAAAAACTGACAGATCACTTTCATTCTCATTAATTCGAGATCATGTTCAAACTATTCATTGTATTCATTTTCGTGTTGCAGTTTGGGTGTCGAAACCGTATGTGCATTACATGCTGTAGATGTTCAGATTTTGCTAGTAATATCGTGCGTAGAGGATCATACGAGAAGCATTTAAAGCATTATAAAAACAATAAACTGTCAAATACCATGTGTGTGCAGTGAACACTTCAACGGCTCACAAATAATGAATTACAATCGGTCATCGTATTCTACGAAATCATTTGATGCAAATTTCAACTACATTGGGGGAAGTTTGTACCAGTTATTATTTGTTTTTTATTAATCTAGTTGAATCACCGAGGCTTATATTTGCATTTATCTCTTATCGAATTTCCTGCGATGGGTTCAACTGAAGTTCAATTTTCAATTCAAATTTAAAGTCTATAGATGTAAGCAATTTTGAAAATAGCAATTATTAACTCGATCGTTCCTTTATTACGCTTTCATCCAGTATTTGTAAAATTTAGTTAGTGACTGTAGCATTATGAGAATCCCCTCAGTGGCCACCGGTTTGTCCTTTCACAGGGAAATATGTTAAAATTCAAGTAAGATGATGTATAACTCCATGGCCAAAGTCATTGCACATTTATTTATACTAAATACTTCACAGTACACTGCGCGGTACGTGCGACACCCAGCATGTGAGCCGCACACCACGTCCCCAGAATATACTGAATACTTCACAGTACACTGCGTGGTACGTGCGACACCCAGCATGTGAGCCGCACACCGCGTCCCCAGAATATACTAAATACTTCACAGTACACTGCGTGGTACGTGCGACACCCAGCATGTGAGCCGCACACCGCGTCCCCAGAATATACTAAATACTTCACAGTACACTGCGCGGTACGTGCGACACCCAGCATGTGAGCCGCACACCGCGTCCCCAGAATAATGGCACCAAGGCTGAGCTCTCAATGCGAAATGGAGATTACCGCCGAGTTGTAATTTCGAAAACTCGGTGGCAGAGAGCGCTTCGTTTGAAGGTTTGTCCTGAGGCAGAAAGTCATTACACAAATTATGGGTAGGGGGACGTGGCGTGCGCACTCCCGTCCACTTTTCTCGGATGTCGAGTAATTCCCAAATTGCTCAGACATCAACAAAAAAAATCAGAAAACTGTGCACTGAAATTTTGATTGAAGACGGCAACTCATCTTTAATTTCTTCTGTGTTAATAGGAATCATTTCTGCAAAAGGAATCGTCGCTCGAGCTTAGCCAAAAACAATGTGCGAGAAACCCTGCTTACGTCAGCAATGAAAATAAGTGCAGCTGAAAATCCATATCAGACAAGTCAAATTCAACTCATTTTGATGATAGAGATGTTTCTCCACTTAAATTTGAAGCTAAACAAATCACTTTCATTAGCGGCGGCACGACATAAATCTAAGAATGTCAGCACGCCCCGCCGCAGCAACGAATTAATCTTGGTACAAAAGACGGCGATTTTACAAGCGCTTAAAAAATAAATTTGAAATCCACCTCGTGATGCTGTAGAGACCGCATCGTTATAGCGCTATCGTTAATTGAGGTGAAGTGGTTAGTTAGCGTTAGTCAAGTTGCAGTCGTTGGTCAAAGTACAGTCGTTAGTCAAGGTGCAGTCGTAAGTCAAGGTGCAGTCGTTAGTCAAGGTGCAGTCGTTAGTCAAGGTGCAGTCGTTAGTCAAGGTGCAGTCGTTAGTCAAGGTGCAGTCGTTAGTCAAGGTGCAGTCATCAGTCAAGGTGCAGCAGTTTATTAGAATGAAATTTTTGATTGAAGTCCAGTCGTACATTGAGGTCCTGTTGTACATTGAGGTCCTGTTGTACATTGAGGTCCTGTTGTACATTGAGGTCCTGTTGTACATTGAGGTCCAGTTGTACATTGAGGTCCTGTTGTACATTGAGGTCCTGTTGTACATTGAGGTCCTGTTGTACATTGAGGTCCTGTTGTACATTGAGGTCCTGTTGTACATTGAGGTCCTATTGTACATTGAGGTCCTGTTGTACATTGAGGTCCTGTTGTACTGAAGGTCCATTGAGGTCCTGGTGTACATTGAGGTTCTGTTGTACATTGAGGTCCTGTCGTAAATTGATGTCCAATTGTATATTGAGGTCCAGTCGCTCATTGAGTCGTACATTATCCGATAGAGTAAGTGTAAATATCAGATGAAATTATTCAGAAACATAGCACCGCTCTCGTAATCAATCCGGGGATTTTCCAACTCATATTTTCGAGCCAGACTGATGACCCACTGGACGAAACACTGCGCGAATAAATTCATTGCTACCTACAAAAAACACCAGCTCGCTTCTATGCAGAAAGAACTCACCGCTTTGAGCGATTAGAATCGTCTATAAATTGAATAAAAAACATGGACCACTAGTGATATATATCATGAAGGAAGGTACGATCCTATAAACTGGGAGAAAAAACAAGGGTACAAAGTTCAAACTTTGATAGTAAGCAGGGGCACTCAAATTAAATACTTTTTTTCCGAATACTAAATACTTCAAAAACCAATAGTTTTTAAGATAATAAGATTTAAAGTTTTCTTTTTCCGTTGTTCATGTTCACGTTAAAAAATTGTTTGCAAATTATTGTACACATACTAAAACTCTAGCTGAGTTAATGGGTCCCTAATGTGTTTTTCCTTGTTATAGAGATTTCACAATAACATGTCACGAGAGCTAGAAATCCTTTTTAGACGTCGTTTTTCTACCGTAAAACTAGGCATCATTTCAGCCAATTCACTTAAAGTTGGCTGATTGTTTCGCTGCGAAGACATAATGCTTAAGCGAGTGCAGGCATCCTTGTCTATTAGTTTAGTTGTGTATAGTGTACATTTGGCCATTTCGGCCAGACGACTGTGCCATTTTATATTGGGATTGCTCAGCACTGTAGAATCAGCTACCGGAGTGCAAGATCTTCGACCCAACACTTTCCATCGTCTATCTGCCTTCAGAGCAAACAGTACTGAAACAGCATAGAAGAAAATTTTCCTATATTACGTACTGTTTCCAACAATCTGGAGTTCCGTATTCTAGAACCCTTGCAGATTTCCAAAGAAAAACCGGTTATTAGTTACACAAATAGTTCCTATTGAACTTTGTGAGAAAAATTTTCATTCAAACTTGTATTTTTAAGAATTTACTTATTTGTTTCTCTTTCCAATTTCTTCAGACTGACTCATTTAGAATAAAGCTGACTTTATGATAATGGTAATGGTATTTTTTATAATTTGCCTTCATGAAACTTCAATTATAATGATTTCCATACTTACCGCGTCCTTCTTCTTGAAGTTCCCAATTCGGGAAGATTATTCAATACTGAGAGTTAGCTAAAACGGCTATCTAGAACTATAGACAGCATCAATTTAGCATAAGATGTATTTCATTTCTCCGTGGCATTCTCATGCGCTCTTATGATCCTGTTTTTCTGCCGCTACGCGTCTGAGGCCTCCCATGGAAAAGACAACACTACAGCCTTATTTCCTACAGTATATTTTCGCCAGTCCTGGAAACAGCTGAGCCCACAACGCGAGCGTCTCGAGACCAAAACAACACTCGTCATAACAGAGGCAGGCATCAGCTGCACTCTGAGGCCTGCCTTGCGAACGCAGTATGTTAAGTGCGCGCTGCTGCTGCTCGAAGGAACTAGCTAATGACCGAGCCTAAATGACGCCCAAGAGCCCGTTCTTGCATATCTCTGAGCATGCGGCATAGAGCGCACTCGGGCCTGCAGGGATGCACTCCAGTGCCACTCAAACGCCACGCGTCATGAAGATCACTTGCTCTCAAAAGATCTTGCCTTCGGAAGCTCTTGCGCCTAAATGATCCGGTCAAATGGAAGCTTTGCTTTTTAGATGTCTCTTCTTAAAGTTATGCCAAAAATTTGTGTTCTCAAAATATATTCACTTAAGTTCTTGCTCTCACAAGGCAATGTTCTCACAAGGCTCTGCTCTCAAAAGCTACTGTTCTCTTAAGCCTCTGCTCTCACAAGCTCTTGCTCTCACAAGCCTCTGCTCTCACAAGCCTCTGCTCTCACAAGCCTCTGCTCTCACAAGCATCTGCTCTCACAAGCATCTGATCTCACAAGCTTCTGCTCTCACAAGCTTCTGCTCTCACAAGCATCTGCTCTTACAAGCTTCTGCTCTCACAAGCATCTGCTCTCACAAGCATCTGCTCTCACAAGCCTCT
>JACJUY010012586.1:0-10094 GCA_014220935.1 Platorchestia sp. MABIK | reverse complement strand
TGCAAAAAAAGTGTGCTAATGAAGAAATTTGCTTACCTTTGTTCTTGTATTACTCTGAATCTTCTTCGTCGTCTTCTGCAGTTGCTGCCGTCAAACATATAGCGTTGCTCCGTAATTTCTCATTCAGCCTCTCCAAATATCGGTGACTTATTGCTCCGCTTTCCATATCGCGTATTAATTGTTTTCGTGGTTGCCAAGTAGTACAATCATTGTTGCTCCTTGAAATTAATTGTTTTGCCAAAATTCTATCTCTTACCATTTCTGCTTTCAGAGAACTGGTTTGTTTCGTTTTAACACAATTCATAAGTGAAAAAATTCGTTGAACCGAAGCAGACGAATGTGGCAGAATAGTTAGACTTGTCATAAAAACAGACAAGAGGCCAAATTTTGAATTTTGAAAACCGTCCTTGATTTCTTTTAATTTGTTCCAGTATCTGGGAGGATTTTCGTCTGAGACATGAATGTTTTCTCTCGCTATTAGGTAACTTCGCCATTGGTCATCAAGATCATTTAATTTGCTCTCTGGTACAAGATTAGGGAAATGAATAGCGACAGGAATTATAGACTGCGGCGAGATATCGATATTTTGGGCAATCTTTGAATCCAAGATGTTTAATTTTGCAATCAAATTATTTTCGTCGAAGGAAAATCTCTTGCTCATCTGATTACAGAGTTCGACTAGAAAGTTTAAGCAATCACTGTTGAATTTTTTTCAGTCAAATTATCAAATGGCTCTGTGCTGCCTTCGCAGCAATTTAGGGAATTTATATTTTCAAACAGCGATAGAAAATTTATTCCTCCGAACATCGAAAGAACCATTCCGCAAGTCCTCTCGTTTTCCGGAAATGCCCACTTCCGGACGTTAGGTATATAAACCTCTGCGAGCTCAGTAGAGACCGCCAGTTTTATTAAGTGAATCGTGTAGAGACTAGAGAAAGAAATGTAAGTGTGTTAATATTAAGTGATATAGGCAAAGATGTACTATTGTGTTTGTGGATTTATTCGTTATTATCTCCAGCCAGTGAACAGACCGAGGAAAGCTAAAAGACTTCAAATGATGTTGTGTTGGAATTTATGCGGCCGCAGCTTCTCTGTGTTGCACATGCAAATTCTGCATACTTGATGATTCTTCATTCATTGTGTCACGACCACATAGCTCTCTGGCTAATAGTTTTGTACACATTGTTTTAATTGTCAAGTCTGTTTTTGATCTTTGTTGTGGTGTTCTCGTGCCTACTCATGCATTTTTGGATTAGATTGATTAGCCTTATTTTGATCTACGTATACAGCGTTGTATAAATACTTGTTATCATGATTTAGGAATTAATGGATAGAATCTATGGTTTTTGGGCTCTGGAATCACGTAATTACTCACTTGACTTGCTGAAAGCCAGTTTTTAGAGTGTGGGATTTTTGCCCATTTTTGATATAGTGATATTAGCTTGACTGAGGGCCGTGTTGGATTGCCTAGCTGATTGTACGTGTCCTACAAGACTGTGTTCATTCCTTTCAAGTGATTTATTTATACTGATGTGTCTAAGTGTGCTTTTGACCACCTTTGTAGATGTATGTGTTATAATCATGTCCAGGTGGTACTGTTGAATTACCAGATCTTTGTGACTGGTCTTGTTGAGTTAGAGGCATCTCAAGTTGTCAAAGCATTGTTAATATAGAAATTACCATGTACCTTCAATTCAGCATTTACCTGATTGTTCATGTGTCTAGAGTACTACCTGATATTAGTATTTTATAGGTGTCATGTTAGGTTGGCGGCTAGTATCTGAGTGTGCCATTGAGATGCAGTTATAACACTTGTGCGAAGACTCGCCTATAATTTATGTGTTGGCTGAGCCGCAGGAATATTACCCGTGTTCTCTGAGATATGTTTACTTGTGCCAGTGATGCATTTCTGACCAAACTTTTGCGTCCTATTTTCTGAATTGCACTCTGCATCATCTTTAGATTTTAAATTCTGAAAACTGTATATTTTTTGTATTGTTTTTGTGCTAACTATTCCTTTCTCTCAACAGGTAATTTTAGGTATTCAAAATGGCTGTTTAAGACAAGTTTTGCACCATCCGTGGACTTTTATGAACCTTCCCCACTCGTGCTTGTCTAAGGCAGTCACAGGCTCATTGATCAAAATAACTGTTGTATGACCACCTAAGTTTATTTCACTCAACTTTTTGTGGTTACTTGTATTGTTCGGATCAATGTCTGACAGTTCACTTGATAGTAACACAGAATCCTTAACAAAGTAACTCAAAACGTCTCGACATTCTGCTGAAATACTTGAATATAAAATATGAATTCTGAAATGCTCAGATTGGAATTCAATATTGAGCCTGTTTACTTTTCTCAAAATATATTGAAGAAACAGTAGCATATGTTTAGTGCCACGAGATTTAAGTCTTTTGTAAATATCGTTTGCTACGTCAAATTTGTCAGCTTTTGCTTCCGTTTCAAAATAAAGAAGTAGAGCAGAGTATTGGTCCAATATTGCTGAAATAACATCGTTTCTAGACAGCCATCTAGTTGGTGATAACTTTGGAATTTTATGAAGTTTGCAATTGACGGCCTCTTGTATTAGTGTGAAATCACGCTTCCTTTTACCACTGCGAAAAAAGTAGGAAGTTAAGTTTTTCATAAACGCTTCTAAAAAAGGTGGTAGTACTTTGACAGCATGACTTGCACATAGAGCGAACGAATGACAAATGCATCCCATTATGAACGCTGAGGGAACATCGTCTTTTAATAACTTTTGAAAGCCGCTTTTTGAACCCATCATTGAACTACAATTGTCACTGCCAAAACCGATCACGTTCTCTAGTGGAATGTCATTTTCACTTAACAATGACTTCACAGATTTATATAATCTTTGAGCAGTTCCATCTTCTACAACAACACTATCTAAGGGTGCATCCACGACATCCTCCTTCTGTGTGTCAAAATACCTGACTACTATCGCTAAAACTTGAGTGAAATATCAGTGCTTTCATTTATGAGGAGAGAAAACTTTTGCGCTCTGCATATCTCAGTTAACATGTTTTTTTTTCATCATAAGCTAGACCCTCTTGAATTACACAGGCGAGCTTGGTTCGTTTCATTGATAATTTTTCCGCAATTTTGCTGTCAGGAAATAATGCTTTGCAAACCGGAAGAAGATGATCAATATTGGCAAAAGGAATATTATGTTCGGTGAAATAGGCGGCAAGTCGAAGCTCGCTCTTCGCCACCTGTTCGCTCGTCGTTTCTTTTTTCTTCGTGAGAAATGAAGTAATGCTAGTACTTGGCTTTGCTGCCTCAAGAGATTTTTTATGCTTCTCTGTATTTCTGTGTCTGATCAGCATAGATTTATTGTCATTCTTGAGAGTGACGTTGCAACACACACAAAAATTTTAATCATCGTTTCTATCCACTTTTAACCAATCTTTATACTCTGGTTTGCTTAACCACTCGGCTTTGGAGTTTTGAACGTACCACTTCCTTGTTTTGCTTGCACTATGTTCTTCACTCATCATGGAGACGCACTTTGTGTCGTTCTTGAAAACCTAAGTTTGTTACAGAGGACTATCAGCACGGAATCATCACTTTCCGGTACATAGGCAGGTAAAGAACTACTCCTCGACTCCTCGTGCGGCAGCAGCCGCCAGCCGGCCAGTCATCAACTCGACAGCCACTCGATCAGTCGAGCTTGAAATTCGTTCTTTACCAGCATCGAACAAAAGCTGGACTCTCTAGCCGCAGATGCAACAGGAATATATTGGCAAATAATGCACCCAATTTCAATTAAACGAATTTTATAGTTTAATACCATAATTTTCATTGCATCAATCACTCAAAAAATTTCTTATATAAAAAACCTTCAATTTGTTCCTCCTGCATCGAAAACCCCAGATATTTGCCAATTTTTTGAGAAAAACCCTAAAACCCTAGGAGACAGCTAAAAACCCAAGATCTGGAGTTAAAACCCCAGCATTGGAAGCCCTGACGCAAACAGGAGCGGGGCGACAGTCAAGCCAAGCCGTCAATGAGTGCCGAATAGAGAGCGAAGAGAGCACTCATGCCCAAATATGGTGTTGCGGAGCCGTGAGTGTGAGTGTGACTGACAGAAAAACTGAACGTGTGAAAGCCCCTTAAGTGATTAATCATTTGAACATGAACAAATATCTTGAACTAATATATGTATAATATTTATAATCCCGGGAATTCCCGGGAAACAGAATAATTTTAAGTTATTTTCTCACTATGACCTTGCAATATGTATGCCATTTAGATTCCCGGGAAAAAAGGAATTCCCGGACCGGGATATTTCAGCCCCAAATCTTCCGGGATCCCGGGGTGCAAAGCCTAGCTTCAAGTGTCGATGGCACGCCTTATATAGGACTGAATAGCTGGATGTGGGGTTTAACAAGGTGAGGGGCATAATCAAATGAAGGGGCATCCCCGGATGTGGGGGCCAAATTTTGTCAGGTAGGCAATTGGGTTTTCAAATTTTTGAGGAAAATAATTTATTAGCAGAATAATAAGCTTCATTTTTAGCACCACAACAGCACCTGTGATTGGATCCCTCGTGCTCGTATCACTAGTTCCTATGTTCGAATGCTCATATTTCGATATAAGTACGCGCTAATGAGAGGGTTTTCAGCAATGCGCTAAACGGATTAAGTTTTCTTGGTGACTTGTGTTTAAATGCATTTCCTAAGTCCGTCTACCGCAACAAAGGGGAACGCATTTTTTCGCGCTTTTCTCCGAATCATGTTTTGACAATTAACATTGGTATTACGATAACCCTGTATGAACAGCAATTAAGGATCTGAATCATTTGATTCAACAATTAACATGTGTATTACGATAACCATGTATGAATAGCAATTTAAGGATTCGAATCATTGGTTTCAACAATTAACATGGATATTATGATAACCATGTATGAATAGCAATTGAGGATGCTAATAATAAGGTATTTTAAAAACCAATGTTTCAACATTTCATGTTTGAACTTTATTGAAAATAAACTTTTTTCCTTCTTTTTTCTTTCCTTTCTTTGTCTTTGTGCAGAGTTGTTGTGTCTCCGCGTAAGAACTGATTGTGTTCTTTATCGAGTGGTGTTGATGATCACGTTTTTCATGTCCTCGAACGAGTGAAGTCTTGTGAAAACTTGAAGAATCCGTAGAAACAATAAATTCTTATACATTTAACTGCTAAGCAAGATTTAACGTGTTTGTGGGTGCGCTGCATTTCTGGGCTTAGGCTGGTTGTCATCGTGTGACCAGTAGTTCTCCAAGGATATTATTTCGTGCTGACCTTACTCGTGAAAAGTACGTAGTAAGGCATTAAACTTTTTAATAAAGCTTAAGTGCAACCGAAAGTTAACTGACTAGACTTATTTTAAAGATCCAAATTCTCAATCAAATAACCGACACCTAATCAATCAGAAAGTTAATGATTTCTATCCGTAAACTATTCTCCTGATACTAATTTTTTCTTGAGTGTAAAAGGCTGCGCGCAGCTGCAGTAGTAACATTTGGCAGAGAAAGTTATATTACAACCAATGTTTTTCCAGCCTGGCCCGCCGGCCCGGGTGGCACAGAGTCCAATATCGCAGGATTTCTACCCCGCCCACCCCTCTCCCTCCACCTCCGAGTTGCTACATCCAGTTGCCATTCGCGCTGGTTTTTTAACTATGTATTACTACTGAGGTTTATTAACCTATCTGTTCGTTATACAGTTATTATTAATCACTGAATTATAACCACTACTTGAACTTAGTAATGGATACTACAGCTGAATACCAAAGTTAACCTGCTTTAAATCATTATAATAAGTTATGACAACGACCGCTGGTATTTGGCCATTCGACCCTCCATCTCGGCTCTCAAGGACAGGGATTCTCAAACTTTTTAACTTAAACTAACTGAACTTGGCCTAACCTAACCCATTCTAACCTAACTTAACTTAACCTACTTAACCTAACATAAGTTAACTTAACCTAACCTAAATTACCCTCACCTAACATATATGTAGCTGCTCGGAGGTGGAGGGAGAGGGGTGGGCGGGGTAGAAATCCTGCGATATTGGACTCTGTGCTTCCCGGCAGCACTGAGGCGTCAGCAACACGCGAGGTCATCTTACGTTTGGGTTAAGTTTACGGCTCAACTTCATTTCTACTTGCTTTGTTCTTAACTAAACAATGGCGTTCACATTTATCAGGTATTTATCAACTACTTTCCTAAGAATTTACTCCTTTGGGAATACAGGTTTTTCAAAAATTTCAACTTTCGGTGCCTGAGAAAGATAAAATTTCGAGAAACTAAACATGGCTGTTTAAAGTGAATGATATTTTTCTAAACAGAATCATTATTACTATTATAAAAGGAGCCGCGTCCGTCCGTCTGTGTGTCACACCCCCCAGCCTGTAGTGTGTGATGAGCGTATCTGTGATACAAGCTTCATCAACACTACAATTATTTTCGGTACATTAACCCAGCAGATTCAGAGTCGGAATGAACATCACGTGTACTGGTAGGTTAGATTAGGTTGTAAAGAATATCAGCAGTTGAGACTGAGGAAAGTATGGGAAAGGTATAAGATGGCATAGAAAATCGTGGGAAAGCCATGTTAAAGCTCAGTTGGTCTGCCACTTTATTACGCTGTCAAGGAAGCTTAATGACTATTTTTGATAGGAGTTTCACCAGTGCACACGATTAAGAGTATTTTAATCGCTGGTTCTATTGGGTTGGATATATTTGTTTTTGATCCACATCTGAAGTATATTTTTAGGAAATTATCGATTCCAGTCATTTATGACGGATCGAGTACACCAAAAAAACCCTAAACCTCGACCTTCTCGCAGCGCCAGCAGCGTNNTCGAAAAAACAGGGGTATACTAGTTATTGTTAAAGTGTTAGCCCACATGAAAAACAGCATCTGAGCCCTATTGAAAAATAGGACTCTTCAATCCACAACTTATCGGGACGCTTTGTCGATACTGATGAGAATATTTCCACACAGTCCCAAACTTTAATTATACACAGCAAATTTAAATCAAACCCAGCCTAAAATTCATACTTAACACAACAACAACAACAAATACCCCACTTCGTGTTCGTCTGGCTTTAGCGGTCGTGAAGAAATGCAGTATTCTTCGTAATCGACAGGAAGAAAGAAAAGAAAACTGCCTGTAAGTAAAGTTGCATGAAATGTAACGGAACATGGAAATTTTATCATAAAAATCCTGTAAGTGCGTAATACACGATGGCATTTGAGACAACGAAGACAAGACCAAAAATTAGATGTACGTATAATGATTATCGTGAAAAACTTCTCAAAATCCTCATTAACTTACGTTGGGAAAAAACTATTTAGATATAGATTAATCTATATCTCAGATGTATGCTCACTGAGTTTTTAAATGTTTGCTAACTTGTTCTCTCCGTCATCACCGGTCACGATCACCTCTCAGTTATATCACCGAACAAAATTCAACAAAATGCTTTCAATAATATGATAAGAAAAATGTGAAGTTCTCAGCCGCGGGATTGTAGATACGGTCAGCTACAAATGCTAATTTCAGGTAAAATGTTTTCCTAATAAACTACTTGGGTACTCGACTGATTTCATGGGGTCAAATTTTTAGTAAAAGCTTGCTATCTAATACTAATGCTGACCACGTTATTATGCTACGAACAACTTGAAAACATTGATAACTCAAAAGCGTTCGAATAAAACTTCGAGAAAGAACAGCGCATGTAGCGGAATGGTTCATGATCGCATATAAATAAGAAACGATGTGAGCGTTAGTCAAATTCCTGAACGGAAAAAGCATTGCGGAGTTTTCTTTAATAAAAATGTTAAAATAGCAAATATTTTGATTCTCCTATCACTCAGAATTCTCAATCGCTGGAGTATTCAGATATAAGAGGTCCAAATTTCTAAAAGTTGCCAAAGTCACAGAATTTATACTTCCAATATTGGATGTTTTCGATCCTTTATTGGATACAGGTTTTAATTCGCTTTAACTTGTGGAGTTCATTTACTGCACACCCACAACAGAACTAAGATGACTTCTGACAAAAAAAAAAGAGAAAATATACCAGAAAATAACTATACATAGGGCAAAGAAGTTTGCTTCTATGAGTACGTCTCTCAATTTATTAATATGATAGATACTACGTAGAGGATCTCAGTTAAGCTCTTTACTCTCAAGGTGTCAGGAGAACTGTTTTCATTTATTATGAAAAATCGAAAAATCACCTTTTCTGAGTTTATTCTTCACCAGGGAATATTCGGTATGAACGTATTTTTTTAATATTCTTTTTGTTCATCTTTTTTCTTTCTTTCTTTTCATTTTTCTGTCCTTCTCTCTATCTATCTTTCTTTTCGTCTTTCTCTCTGTCTCTCTAGTTTTCTATACTCCTCTTTCAAACTATTTTTTTCTCTCTTTCATTTTAGCCTTCTATTTATTTATATTTTTTGTTGTATTTTCTTTCTTACAAGCTATCATTTTTCATCTTCCTTTCTTTCTCTCTTCATTCTCATCAATCATTTTTTATATCTTTTTTTTTGGTACATATTCATTTCGTACATTATTTATCAATTTTTTTAACCAATTTTCCTTTATTTCTTTTTCTCTCTTCAAGCTATCATAAAAAACCTGCAGAGAAAAGCTATTCAAGCAGTAATTTCTTTTTATTTACTGAACGATGTTCAGCATAACCAGTTCCGGCAGCATTATTTGGACACGACATTTTTCGAAATTAAGCATGTTTGTAATGCAATGAGTGCCAACGTTACATTCCTGACCCTTTAATATTTTGTTTTGTAATCACCGTGATTTGTTTTCACTCATCATTCTCTCAACAACATGAGTCAATATCATACAGGCTTATACATCAGTGCGGACGCGTTCATTAAATTAGATTCGTAAGCTAAAGCTTCCCTAACCACAACAAAGGCATTCCAAAAAAGTAAGGTATAGGGCACCATTTAGCATGGCGTTTAAGGAACGCGGAATTCATGCACAAGGTTTGTGGGGTCTCTTCACCCTGGCACTAAGTTAGTCAGTAAGGAAGGAAGTTTATCAAACATGATAAAGTTGAACAAGAAAGCAACCGGGGGCTCAAAAACAGGAAATCAGTCAACCGAAAAATAGTCAGTAAAAAACAAAAAACCAATGCCATTCCTACAAACATAAACAAACATCGGCATCTAAGGGTGCTTTATTTCCAATTCAAGCCTGATACATTTCACCTTGTAAATTGGTTTTTCAAATGCCTTACAACTAACACCAGAACGCCATGACGGTTTCCCCCGGTCAAGGTCCAGTACCCATTTCAGACACCGGGGTAGAGTGGGGTATTGTGCTTTGAATTTTTCCCCTATACCCAACTGAGAAAATTACCACCCAGTGCCTGGATTCAAACCCCCGACACCTTCACAGAAGGGTGGATCCTTTAACCACACGGCGACGACGAGCTAAGACCTGCTTATCTCTTAGCAGATAAGGTCTGCTTATTTACTAGCTCGGGACCTCACGTATTCCTCATAGGAGAACTAATTCTCATAGATACGGCAAGTGTTTCCCCCGAGAAGTCCAGTTTTGTATCAATATCTCACCGTCTTTTGTCAATCAGTCCATTATAACAAGTCTTTTTGCGTTGTTTTCTTGAGTCAAACTAAGAAGTGGAATTTCACTGTATTGATGTTAGTTAATACAACCTTTGCCGCAGATGTTTCTATACTGCTCGTAGTTTGTGATGCTTCTAATTAGATGAAAAGAGCGCTACAAGTTAAGAAATTCCAATTTCAATAACGCCCTGCATAAGTAAATGGTCTGTCTTTTTCATACCAATTATCTCTTCCCTGCTATTTATTTTAGTATTTTTCTCTCTTTCTGTATTTTCGTATTTTTTCCCCAACAGATTTTGCACTATGTTTTTTTCATTTCTTCTTTCATTTTCCTTCTAAGTTCTAACTCATACTTTCTTTATTATAATAGTTTATTATTATAGTTTATTATAATAGTTTGCACAGGTTGGCACTCGCAGGGGTTGGTGGCAAGTTGTTATCGATATGTGAAGAGTTTTTGGCTG
>JACJUY010012585.1:0-21937 GCA_014220935.1 Platorchestia sp. MABIK | reverse complement strand
TTGCTCTCCTTACCATTCTTTGCACCTCTTTCTTCCTCTCCTTATACTCTTCGAAATTTTGCTGGCCGCCTCTTTGCAGCCACCTTTCGAACGCCCCCCGCTTTCTTCTTACAGCCGCTCCTATTTCTCCATTCCACCATTCACTCCCCTTTCTAATTCCCCCACCAACCTTCCTTACCCCACACACTTCCCTTGTACATTTTTTCACCGCATCTATAAACAGCTTCCATTCCCCTTCCACTCCACCAACCTCACTTACCTTCACCCTCCCATACTCTACTATCATCTTCTCCTGATACACTCACGCTCAGGATCATGCAACTTGCTCACACTTAACACCTCCCTTCCACTCCTCCTTTTAACACCTCCCCACACACCATTTACTTTCAACTTCCCTTCGACCAAGTAATGATCCGATATCCCATTTAACTCACCACGGAACACATGCACATCGAGCAAACGACCCATCACTCCCCTGCTAACCAAAATATAATCCATCAATGCTCTCTCCACTATCACACCTCCATTCGTCCTCACATATGTATACTTGTTTGTCCTTTTCTTCTCAAACATACTATTCCCAACCACTAACTCACTCTCTACACATAACTCCATCAAGTATTCACCACTCTCATTCACCCCAGCTACTCCATACCTACCAACAACACCATCCACCACCTCATCACCCACTCTCGCATTCAGGTCACCCATCACCACAACTCTACAACTATTTCCCACTCTTGCAACACACTCGGACAACTTCTCCCAAAACTTCTCTCTCCTCCCAACTCCTCTCCGATCAAGGTCCGTACGCGCTCACAAACACCCAAGATTCCACCCCCCATTTCACTCGCACCCACATCATTCTTGATCACAACTCACCCCATTCAACCACTCTCGCTCTGATTCTTACACTCAACAATATAGCCACACCTTCTCTTGCACGTCCCCCACTCACCCCAGATACTCTCCCCCCCCACACTCTCAAACATCAACTCACCACTACTTTTCAACTTCGTCTCACTCAAGGCCAACACATCCAACTTCCTGCTCATCATCACTCTTCCGATCTCCTCCCTCTTACTCTCACTTGCTCTACTTCCACAACCGCTTACATTCATCGATCCTAGTAATAGGGTTTGAGTGGTCTTTCGACCCCTCTCACCCTCTTCATTGGCCTGCTGCCTCTCGAAAAAATCACTACAGAGAAGGGGATCCCCAGTCCCCTCGCTCCGTCCACTTCAGTCACCTTTTACGAATCGCAGCGGACCACATTGGGAGAATTCTAGAAACCCCCCCACAGGGGGGAAAACTTGTATACTAAGGAAACAATAAAAGAAAGATGGTAAGTTTAAGAACCAACAGGCCAATGCACAGAAGATTTCAATATGGAAAACAAAATTTAACCACGAAACTCACCCAAGTATATTGCCATACTCGGTGGGCCGTAAAACCACTTCAAGAGGTAATTGGAAATTTTAGTAGAAAACAGTATAAGGTAGATGTTCGGTCAAAGGACAGAAAGAACAGCAGGGAGATGATTCAACTTGTGAAAGTCATAGCCCAGAAGAAAAATACTGCTGGAAGGTTCGCAGAGCAGGCGTTAGCCCACCTCTTAAGGTTAGAAACCTTACCAGCTTAATTCAAAATTAATTTAGGTTATGATCATAAAGATCTTCAATGGCAGCGCCTAAATTCAAGTTGCAGCCCATAAATATAAGTTCAAGTTTAAGTTTCAGTTTCAAAGTTAAATGCAGAAGGCCGTGGCGCAACTACGGTTTAACACAATAGGCCGAAGCCCAATTAATTCATTTGAAAAGACCGAACACCTTCAAGAGTATTTAAAATTTAAAAACCCGAACAAAAGTTTATTGAAATGAAATCACATTCACACAAACTTAAAAACAGTTAAAAGGTAAAAGTAGCAGCAAGAGTGTAGGAGGGCGAGGGTCAGTGGCAGATCACGGCCTAGTTACGTCACCAGCAACCATCACAAGCGAGATGCCCGTCCACAAGACCAGCTGGCCACACAACCATCTCACGTGGCAGCACGAGAAGGAGCCGAACAGCACATACTGAACTCAAAACCTAGGACCTTCGCACACACCGCCCGAGCCCTGATCAAATCGACAAAAAAAAATCCCACCGGCCCACACTACAGGCTCAACATAAAAAGCCACACGAGGCGTATGTGGGAAGAATTCTCCACAATACATGGCTTACGCAAGTTCACATATGTACAATTTTATTTACCTTAAATTCTATTTTTAGCCCATAGGAGACAACGCTGTACTGTGCATTGACCCCAACTTTCTTGTCAGTTCCGTAAAAATTGGCTGTCAGACTCATTTCTATTTCTGATTCAAGTTTTATTCATTCTTCGAAATAGTGTTCGTGAGGTTTCCAGACGTACAGCAGAGAGTATTAGAAGAATCTCCATTCTCTTGGGAGGCTTCACTCCCAGGGTATCAGCATGTGCAACGAAAGTATAGTGAGGAGCGTCGAAAATAATGCTTCAAGATCTTCTAGTACTGAATGTTACTGATAACTGTGTTGTTAACTCTTAAGATTACTTCGTTAGTTATCGTTTTTTCGATCAAATTTTGTACGGACTTTCAGTAGAATTCACAGCTGGGCTCCACTTCTCAGTTCAGGAAATTTAGGCAACTTTACAATCGTGCTCCAACTATCCCGTGGTCGGGATGTACAGAGTCCAATATCGCAGGCTTTCTACCCCGCTCACCCCTCTCCCTCCACCTCCGAGCAGCTACAGCACCACCTCCGAGCAGCTACAGCATTTTTAGGTCAGGGTAATTTAGGTTGGGTTAAGTTAACTTAAAATAGGTTAAGTAGGTTAGGTTAAGTTAGATAGGTTGGGTTAGGGCAGCCAAGTTCCGTTAGTTTAAGATTAAGTTAAAAAAGTTAGATAATCCCTGTTTTTGAGTGCCGAGATGGAGGGTCGAATGGCCAAACACTAGCGGTCGTTGTCATAACTTATTACATTGATTTAATGCAGGTTAACTTTGGTATTCCGCTATGGTATCCACTTACATAGTACTTGTAGTGGTTATAATGCAGTGATTAATAGTAACTGTAAAGTGAACAGATAGGTTAATAAACCTCAGTAGTACTACACAGTTAAAAAATTGGCGCGAATGGCAACTTCATGTAGCAACTCGGAGGTGGAGGGAGAGGGGTGGCGGGGTCGGAATCCTGCGGTATTGGACCCAGTGCGGTCGGGATAGTACGAAGTTAGGATTCTTCTTGGCGAGATGCTAATGTCATCTTCATTGATAACCCATTGCAAATCTTTCGCCTCTGGAATATCTGACAACATCAGATTAAATAGAAGGGGGCTGAGTTATGCTCCTTTTGGCAATCCACTTAAAAGGGGCGTGTGCTTGAGGAGGGGAGGGGGTCGGACTTAATATCTCTGATTTCACTAGAGTGTGTAGCGTTATCGTCTTCCTCCTTCTACTTGAATCTGTTCTGACTCTGGGGTAAATAATTGGTGCTCGTACGTCAACACATGTAATTTGGGAGTTTGTGTGTGTAATGGATATTAAGACCGTGAGGTGAAAACATGTTTCGACAGGTGAAAATATAAGGTACCAACATGTGAAAATGTAAGGTAACGACAGGTAAAAATGTAAGGTTCCGACAGTTAAAACCTGATAAGAAACAAGAGCATTAGCGATAGGTTTAATGGATGACAATACTACTAATAAGATGGCTATCGGCTCACCAGTCAAATAAAACTTATCGAGGGAATAAAAAGTAAATTGAACTATCTTATCTGACTCCATGATAAAGACAATGATCTTCTAAGTTAATATAGGACGTACTATGAGTTTCATGAGGTACCTAAAAAGGAATATCGAGCGTGAGCATCATCTACTGTCAAGAAGTTTATGATGATACTCAATCTTTCAAATCAAACCTTAAAGAACCTCTGGACACTTTTCTTGACAAAGATTAGATTAGCACATCAGTTGAAAGAAATGACATTGATAACTCGTGTAAAATTCAAGCCGTGACTTTTGGACGTTTTGATGACTTCCTTGACACAATTGACAGAATACCTCATATCAAAAATTACATTATCTGTTTCCGAGATTTGAGCCTCTCGTCCTCTGGCCTCACTAAGACCAAAGAACTTACCATGACCAAGCATGCCTTTCCTTGTATTTATGTAGTAAGTGCCTGCAGTGGTCAGCAATTGCACAGGGAGTCAAGTTTTTGCAAAAAATTGTTTAAAACTTACCCCGCCCTGAAGGAATGCTGTAACTGATATTGAAAGTGCAACCCGCACTTGGCCTAGTACGCGAGAAGAAACGCACCATTTCCTTCAACTCTTAGATCAACTCTCAGACACAATTTACAATTTAGCTCCTATTTCAAAGACTCACATAATCTGAATGAAAAAACTAAATACTCAAACGATAATTCGAAACCCCAAAATGAATTGCATAGTTCTTCCAGATCGATAGCTTTTTCAAGTAACGTCTCTAGCAACATGAATCATTGCTCGCCTAATCCTCCCTCTACCTCTGAATATTTTAAAATAGCGTACACGAATTAGGTTTTCATACCTATCTAATGAGACAGAGTGCTACATGTCCTTCACATATACGAGTATAAATCATCGACATATGTCACGTCCACGGAAGCAGTAAAATCAACAGGAAAGGAAAAATTGGTGCCAACTTTCTGTCGAAATTCGATGGAAAATCCACCACCCAACCGCATACGCAATCATCATCAAGAAAATAGAAATGAAAAAGCATCCCTCATTTCCCTGTCGATCCCTCAGCTAGTCCATTCAAAGTGTCACTAGACGTTAGGTCCCTCGTTAATTTGCATCAACAAGGGAATCTCGGACTAGAGAAAAGGCGCTCTTACAAAAGTACATGAATAATCATGCAATGAAATGCAACAAAGTGCACACAGTATTGGTATATACCAAGCCTTTTTCTCTTTTAGTAGAGAGGGCCTGAGTATCATTGACATGATACTCTTACTGGGGATGTACATGATAGGGGTTCCCCAGGCCCCCAGTCACGCCCGAGCTGTAAGGCCTTATTTTCCTCTCGTTTAGTGCCCAGGTGACATTCATTAAGGACAGTGACCACACTGCAGGCAACAACCCTGATTTGCCGCGTCAGCGTTTTTCACGCCAACTCCTGCCTACAGGGCTCGAACCCGTGCAGGAAACACAGAACGCAAGAGCTCTGTACACTCGGCCACTGCAAGGCCCCGCTATATAACAATACACTGTAACAATATACTATAATAAACCTGCAAGAATCAAATTATTATGGGTGCACACCACGTTTGATGACAACCGACTTACATCTCCTTACCCCTTTTTCTTTTGGGTTTTTCTTCCAAAGTTCTTGAGACAACACTGTTACGATACGAGGCTGGGCCTTTCGGCCTCTCGTTACCGATAGAGGAATTTCAACCTCAAAAGTCGAAGAATGGAAAAGAAATTAAAGATGGAAATACACAGAAAGAGAATGGATGACAGAACAGATGGAAATTAGAAATAGCAGTGTTCGCATAGTGCACCACGATTTTACCTTAATTTATCAGCATGGATAATAACGAGAAAATTTGAAAGATTAAACATATTTATTTTACCGTTGAACACGCGGGTTAAAAGGTGATACTTGGCAACAAACACTCTGACACAAACAGACACCCACAATGAAAAATGTGCGCTTCGAATTATGATAAGCGCCCGCAATGGTTGCATATTTAACGCTGCACAAAATTTTCATGATGACTACCGAAAGAAGATCTGCTCACAATAAACCAGAACAAGAAAATAATTAATAGCTGGGCTAGCGTACGCACGAAATAAAAATGGGGACAATTTAAAAGAGATTAAACCCTTGACTCACACAAGGTGTTAAATGTGGAACACCTAAATTTACACTACGCACAATGTGAAGCTCTCAACATCACAATTAAAAACAAAACTAATTTTACAAAATGGCACCATTTTAAAGAACTTTCCAATGTGCTGATTCGTACCTAACTCACACTTATATCACTGTTTCAATTTCGCAACACCAAAAAGGAATCCCTAGCTCTCCTGTGATGCGTCGTTGAAGTTAGGCGCACTCTGCTTCCACTAAGTGCTTGAAAAATGTGCGAATGTCCAGCTGATCGGATCTGACATTCGCTGATGCTCTCTGGCCCGCGGCCGGCTGGTGCTGTCTGCCTCGCCGGTGCTGCGTAAACTGCAACACGTTCACAGCTCTTGAGTACCGAAGGAGCTTGATCACTGTAGCTTACGCAGGATTGATGCTGTATGATTGCATCTTCGTGATTGCGTGGTTCCGGGAGGCATGCTGGAATTGCCTCCGAGATTTGGGGTTCTTGTAGAAANCTTTTGCACTGCACACCGGCGAACGCCGGCGCGCTTCGTTTCCATGCACTCCCACTGTGCACTTCTCGTTGCGAAAACCCAGCGGAAAGACCTCTCGTAGATCTCATCAGCGTACACTTGCACCGCTGAGGATCTTTGTTTATGCAAATCTTGACGCTTCAAGGGGTTTATACTGAATTGTTGATATGCCTGGGAGTACCGGCGAACCTGCCGGCACCCCCAGCCTCGCACTCCAAATTCGTGCACCTCTCCTGTTATGTCACCGAGAGAAAAATCCTCTCGATTCTTCTTGTGTCCGGCTTTTATGCGTTCCACTTCGTTCCTTCTAGAACATTCTAGAATCTTCATGGTTATGAAGACAGCATTTTAAACCTGATTGGTGGGATTCTCGCTTGTTCTGACGTCTCAAAATCTCATTGGTGCGCTCTCAGACACACCCACGCACGCCTAATGCCTTCCATAGCCCTCATTGGCTCCGGTGGTGCGCTCTCGTTCATGCCAACCCTCGGCTGCTCCACGCTTGTGCGCGGCTCGTTCTCACGCTTACGCGACGCTTGGCTTAACTGTCGGACATTCCAACGTCTATCGCAGATTTCCGTGCTTTACCTAAACTGGCCCAGCAACACTAGCAACACATTGCTTAATTATAAGATATAAGATATTTCACTACAACACTTGTCCTCTAATGTAATGAGCTAATAGGATGATACATCACCTCAATCAGTCACAACTTATATTTGAGCCAATCATATCCCAATTCATAATTACTTAGCTGAAAATACACAATGCAAATTAATACGCAACAGTTATGATACCAATGAAATGCTGATAATTGACATACTGATAATTAACTCACTAATAATTGAAACGATAATGATTGACACTAAGAAATCAAACACTACAACTTTTCGTTATAATTGAGACACCAGTAATTGCTACTATAGTAATTGTGACGAAACAATTCGTCTTGCTAGGTAATATAATTTTATTTCGTTTCGCTGGGTATTGTGACGAAACATTTTCGTCTTGCTAGGTAATATAATTTTATTTCGTTTCGCTGGGTAATATATTGTTGGGCTGGGTGACGTGAACAGAGCAACGCGAAGAGACATTGGAATGTTTGGTAGATCAAGTATCTTGACCGTTGGACGGCTTGAGAGGGAAAAGTTGTCGCAGGACAGCCTTCGTTTTCGTGTTTTGCAATCTCAAGAGGCTGCCATTTATCTCTGTCACCGTGCGGTCAACACTTGCACCAGCCTGCTGTTTCAGGCATCCCTCCGGCACAACACACACAAACACACGGCGACACAACACACACACACAACGCACACAAAACACATCAATACACACGTCGAAGCAGCCTCAAAGCGTGAGAAAGAGTTCGAAAATCTAAAAGGAGGCGTAACCCAAAGTGAGGGCTCCGTCTCAGCCATTCATCGACCTGGAACAGCGTGGGTGCCAACGCGGCGTACGATACGCACCAATTAGAATTCGAGACGCCAGGACAAGGAAGAATTCCACCAATCAGGTTTAAAATTCTGTCTTTGGAAGAGTGAACATTCGTGAAGTTTCTGGAAGAAATCAGGCCAGACACATATAAGGGCACGACAAGAAGAATCGGGGTTTTTTTTTTCTCTCGGTTGCCATACAAGAGAGAGACTCGATTTTTTCGTGAACAGGCCGGGAACGGCTGCTGCCGGCGTTCCCGGCAGAGGAACAACTCAAGCCTAAATATCAGAAATTAAAGTTCACCGACTAAAGGTCAGAAATTAAAGTACACCGAACCCAATGCTAATGTGGTGGGAGCGCAGCATCGTCTTCAGCATTACTTCGGTGAACGCCACGGGTGAGAAAAAAGATGGCGAGTGACACAGCAGGCCAACTACTCAACCGGAAGAATTTATGGAGAATTCTACGTCAACTCCGAGCCCGCAAGAAAACTCCGGCACCGGCCGGCATCACGCCGATTGAAAAGCACAGCTTCAAAGTCTACAGCAGGCCAGGCGCCACTCGTCCTGCAGTGGTCGAGCTTCCTCCCCCGGCACCCAGCGCTCAAATTTGTGAACCCAGATTGCAGCGCCACCGGTCGTCAGCATCGGTATACGTGCATGCAGGAACCGCGGAAACGGCTTCGTCAACCCTGCGTGTGAGTGGGAGCGGAGCTACGTAAAGGCCAACGACGCATCACAGAAGAGCTGGGGTGATTTTGTGGTATTGAGGATTCAATATAGTGATTACAAAAGTGCAAGTTGGAAACAAGAAGCACATTGAAAAGTGTTGTGAAATGGAGCGCTATCCGGAGTGATTTCGTTTTTCTTAATTGTGATGTTGAGAGTTTCACGTTGTGCGTAGCGCAAAGTGTTCAGCATCTCGATGCCTCGTGTGAGTCAAGGTTTTTCTTTTTATCTTTGCATTAGCCCCATTTGTTTCGTGCGTACGCTAGCCCAGCTATTCCTTAATTTCTGATTCTGGTTCATTGTGAGTAAATCTCCTTTCGATAGTCATCATAAAAATTTTGTGTAACGTTTAAAATATGCAACCGTTGCGGGCGCTTATCATGATTCGAACCACACGTTTTTCATTGTGTGTGTCATTTTGTGTCAGAGTGTTTGTGGCCAATTATCATATTTAACTCGCGTGTTCAACGGTAAAATAAATATGTTTAATCTTTCAAATTTTGTCGTTATTATCCATGCTGATAAACTGAGGTAAACTCGTGGTGCAACTATGCTAACACTGCCATTCCTAGTTTCTTTCTTTTCTGTCCCCCTCTCCTTCTGTGTATTTTTCTCTCCTTTCTTTTTCCGTTTTCCTTCTGAGTGTCGAGGTTTGAATTCCTCAATCGGTAACGAGAGGCCGACAGGCCCAAGCTCGTATCGTAACATAATTGAGTGATCAATTTTCTCTCCAACAATTATTATAATATTTTGACAAGGATCTTAAAATACCGCATTCTTACCGCACGAGTTGCCATGCACATTTATTCAAGCGCCGCACACGTAAACCAGGCAGCAAACGTTAACATTTTATACCCATGTTTGACTTCTTGTATTCATGTATTGCCACTCATACTGTTTTTGTTTCTCTGATATCAGTTCATAATTCGAGATAATTTTACCTTAATTACTCGCTGTGGATCTTTTCACCACTATTTTTTACGCTGATAACTCGTAATGTTAGATCCCTCGCGTCTCTGATAATACAAAAATGTAGATGATTATTTAGTTCCTAACAATTTTTCGTTAAACAACGCTCAATCCTCCATAATTTACATAGTGAGAATTCAGATTTTTTTCCGGCATTTATGGACCACACTGAATTGTATTGGCTACTTCACGGTGCATCTCATCTACTTACGACGTTTTTTTCTAGGTTCTTTTTCTCAACCTACCATAGTCGCACATTTGAAGGGGTTTTGCGCAGAACTGAGTTCCAATGCTCCAAAGCTTCTCATGTGAGTTCCTGGCTTTCCGACGAAACGATCAATAAATATACGAGTATTCGCTTGACTCCTCCCTAACATAGTTGCCATAGGCTGATCCATTGTGCTTTCTCTGCCTTTTAGAGTTTCTGTGGACCGTTACTCCCCTCTTCTTCTTGTGTTTTTATTTTGACGATTTATGGTACTCGACAAGAGCGTGAAACCAACAAACTCAGCTGCTTGAGTATCAATTACCCTCGACCTCCTTTAGGCCTGGGCCAGCTAACCACAAGTAGTTTGTCTCTGCCTTAAAATACCATATGTTCCTTCTGCTTTCGCAAGCTAAGCACAAACACCACTCACACACTCAACACAAAACCCCGATACATGAAGCACACTAAACGTAAATCCCAACACAAATATTGACAAAAAGAAAATTACATATAAGTCCCAATACATAAGTCTAAACACGAATATTGACACCAAAGAATATTACTTAATAATATGTATCTTTAAAAATGTTTCAGCCTGATCTTATTTTCGCACGAAATTCGTTACCAAAATCAGGAAAATGAAAATTCTGAGAAATACTTATGCCTGTTTAGACAGTCTAATAATGTTATAGGTCGAACAAAAAGGGTCTCAAGCTCAAGTTGCGAACACGTGAGTTCTATCATAGATGAATTAAAACGATCATTGAACATAGAGCTGCGTAACACCAAAGCCGATGGACACTGCCTCCTTCATGCGGTAGCTTAGCAGCTTAACACACAACCAACTTCAAAATAGAATAAACATTTTTTAAAGACAGGAATCATAACTGAGAGCATAGCAAACGAAAACGCACACGCTAAATTTGCTGACTAAAACTGCGGAGACCTTCCCATGCTCATAAATAAATTTATCGACGACAAACATTTTGATCATGCTGTCAGAGATCTCTTACCACAAATTACATAAAATGTGACTGCCGAAAAATTTTCATCTTCGATTAAAACGAACATGGTGTGTGGAAGACAATAGTCAACTGCTCACCAGAGTATCAAATAATAACTCTCCATTAACGCTCCATTGGAAAAACGACCACTGTAATGCCCTTGTTGCATAAGGCAGAAATCAGAGTGGAGTCACATAATTTTCACGAGAAACTGTTGCCTAGCTAAATGGGAGACTGTAAAACATCGCAGACGTTAGACCTAACACTCTCAGCAACACTGACAAGTTCGATGAGTAAACGAAACGGTCCCACAAAAAACAACTTTGCTGTCTCTAAAAAGCGACACAATGAAGATACTATCAAAATAAAACATTTCAATGCTCGCAGCCTAATTGATAAATTGGATATCAGAGTAATGTTAGACTGAACAAATTGACATCTTATGCTTTTACGAAACATGGTTTGATTCACGAACCCAACGTTGGTTTTTTAATTTTCTTTATAATATGCTGTACCTCTATGATGGCGTTAAAAATAGCCGAGGTAATGCATCTTGTATTTTCGTGAAAGAAATATACTCAATATCTTTCCATCTAGCAAACAAAGCTTGCAAAGGTATAGAAACGGTTTGGCTGAAATTCCAAATAAATAAACATAAATCCATTGTCATCGGTAGCCTTTACATATACCTCTAAGTCCAACGCTAGAGTTTATTGAGAAAACTTTCAAAGAAATTCTATCGGCGAAATTCTATCTATGAAGTTAACATACAAGTATCAATCTTCAATGAAAATTTTAAAGCAGCTCTCAATGAATGTGCACCTTACATCACTAAAAACTAGGCCAAAACGCGCTGCTTAGATTACAAACGAAAATAAAAGGTGAGCAGATAGAAAGCCTACTTGCGTTAGTACAAAAAGATCAAACAGTACTTTATACAAGAGATATAAGGTGCATGAAAAGATTATTCGGGAGAAAATCCCGGAAGCAGAAAAGTCACTTTTACCAGGAACTATATTAACGGCGTAAAGTTGCCCGAAACGAACTTGGGAAATCATTAGTGAGGTGGTCCAATATAAAAATTGTGACCGCATAAGTAATTTAGAAATTCTCTAGGAAACAGACACGGACTTCCGTACATTCTTTTCAAAAGTAGGTACTCAAGTCTTCGATGAAGTGTGTAAAACCAATTCAAATCAACCTTCAACTGAAAACCTTCGCCCTACTGCATCTGCACGGGCTGGTGCCAGGTGGAGACCACGTCCTGTCAATTTACCAGTTTCGAAAAATCAAATGCCCATTGTAAAACACAAAGGCAGTTGGACATGATAGCATCATACTTCAGTGTATCAGAGATGGCTTTCTAGTCTTAGCACCAATGATTCGTTTGATAATTAATACTTCAATAGCAACTAAAAAGTGCCCCCACCCTATAGAAGCACTCCATAATTAAACTGTTGCTTAAACTAGTGATATTATTACATCAAACTACATCACCATAAGTCTTCTATCTGTCCTGGAAAAATATTAGAGAAAGTGATAACAAATCGACTGTCATCTCACTTGGACGAATCAAATTTAGTTCATCGAAATCAATATGCCTATAATAGGAACACTTGCACTCAAAATACCCTGCTTAGTATCACTGTAGAAATATACAGTGATTTCAATTAAAAGAATGTGACACACTTGCTGCTACTTGAGAACTCCAAAACGCTTAATAGCGTCGAACATGAGCTACTTTTACGCAAAATATTGAACTTAGGAATAAACACACATTATTTTGAAAGCTTCTTATCAAATCGATCTCACGCAGTACATGTTGTTCCCAATCACTTAAAACGATTTTGATGTGCCTCAAGGATCTTTCCTCGGTCCACCATTGTTTTCTATTTTCATTAACGATTTCCCTCCTATGCCTTCTAACTCATGAATCTCTATGTAAGCTGATGATGTTCAAATTGCAATAAGTTCTGTATCGGAAATACCACAGATGCGAATTACAGCAGAAACTATACTGATTAGCCTGAAATCATGGTACGACCGAAATGGTCGTACCATGTAAGCTGATGATATTAAAATTGCAATGACACGTTCTGTGGTGCAGTTACGGCAGACGCAAAAAAAGAAGACATAATATTGAGCAGCCTGAAATCATGGGATGATCAAAATGGTCTCAAACTAAATGAGAACAAAACACAGTGCATTATTTTTTAATCTAAAGATGCAACTAAAAAATCTAAATCTGACTCCTACCATAGGGAATGATAAAATTAAGCGATTGGAAAAAATGAAAAATGTAGTCATTTGTGTCGATCAAAACATGTCCTGTTGGAACAAGATGAAAATAACGAACATATAATCCAAATTAGTTTATTACAAGTTTTCTTCGGCAATACGGTGCATCGTAGTTTTCCAAGAAAATAGGAAAAGAGAACAAACAAACTTGCGAGCGCGAACGCACCAACTCAACTGTAAGGGAAAATTGCTATTAGATTGTCGATCTTCTCATTAACCTTGCTTTATTTAGTAATGAAAGTATAAAAGCAGAATATACATTAGATTTCAACCCGAAACTCTTACCAAAGAGACGAAAACGAAGGATTAAACTTTGTTTTCTTCGCGCTTCTTCAGAAGACGATGACATTCACAAGAACCAGTAACATTCGCAGATGCAGTGGCTGGGGTATTAAATGACGATTGATTTTTAGGAAGAGCATGCAATTTTAGTTCAAGGAAGTCAGCGATTAGTTCATTCTTCATTATTTTCGTTAATGGGGCAAAATTCGTCACGTGCTCGCCTCATTTTAGGCTGAAGAAGAGCCCCGCGGCTTTTAGAGTTTCAAGAGGAAATTAGTAATAGGTTCCAGTCCAGTGTAGGCATACGATTCTTAGGGTTTAAAAGTACCCTAATCTTAAGCAGTTGAATGTCCCTTGAGGACGGTTAAGGCCTAAGGTTAAATGGCCCTTGGGCTCGGTTATGGTTTAAGGTTAAATGACCCTTGGGTAAGGTTATGGTTTAAGGTTAATTGACCCTTGGGTACGGTCAATGTTTAACGTTAATTGGCCCTTGGACACGGTTATGGCTTAAGGTTACTACGCCATCTGGGAAAAAACCCTGAAGGCCGTCTACCGGGCGGTACTAAAACTATTAAGAGGACAGTCTCAAAAAAGTGCGTAATTTTCAGACGGATTTTTCTGAGATTTTGCCCATAGGTGTGAAATCATGCAACGATTCGTTTTTGTTTCGAGTATTTTTTGTATGCATAATAGAAATTTAATTTTATTCTGAAAAAGTGAAAAAATGGGTATTACGGAAAATCGATCTACAATTTAGAAGTTATAGAATTGGCAATATGTTTTCTAAATAGCAAATTGTATTATCTAAAAACTGATGTATGCTTTTTTTGATATATCGATTCGTTGAATTTTAAGAATTTTTTCTCTAGATATGGCAATATTTTAACATTTTTTCTCTTATTTTTTATATGATTTTCAAAGCATACCATTTGTGAAAATACCCATATGTTATGAATTTTATCATGACACATGAGAAACAATTATTCAGTGGAGGACGCTTTGCTTGTTCGAATCGATCAAGCTTTGAGGTCTCAACACGTCGAATTCTACGAGCCACAAACCGTCCACATTTCTCATCGTCGCAACGACTTCACGACGACTTCTCAAAGGGAAACAAAGGACTACGCCTAGCCGAGGAGACTCCAGACGCTGACGCCGAGTAAAGTTCTTTTTTGATTATTACTTATGTCGTTTTTCGATTGTCTAGTATCAATTAGAAAATATTATAAAATAAATTCCATTACGTGGGATCGATATTTCTATTATAAATATGATTTTATGCACTAAGCTCGAACGAAACCAGTTTGTTCCGAGGTATGGCGAATGCGCCGCAAAAGCTGCTGCACTGTCCATTTCAAGGGTGATCATCGATTAAAAATTCTCTATTGCGTGTTTTAAGTCCGAGAGGGTAGCCTGTTCTCAGAGTGGCAGGCCCGGGCATTCAATTAATACAGGGCCGTGAGAGGAGAAGGTCGTGTTCTTGACTCGCTTGCCCTTCGGGCAAGCATTATCTATTATTATCTATTATGTAGCATTATCTTTATGCTTAGGCTAGCTATATGATCATTTTAGGTGTGTTATATTTATTTTGATGTAACAGCCAATTCTCTTTTACGCTGAAGTGATTCTGTAACCATATTTTAGGTAATAAATTAATGATGTAGTGCAGATTTCTTAATTTCCTGTAAGGATAAGGAGATGAGTTATTGATAAAGTTATGAAATTAAGCGATACCAAATGATATTGATTCATATTAACCGTTAGTATTTCATAGGAAGAAATCTTGTTACGACTTTCATTAAACAATCTTTAGTATAATCTCTCACCGGAGAGTGGTAGCAGCCTAACATTTATCACGATGATTATTCATGATTAATGTGGTGAGAATGTTGAAAGGTCCCGTCCGACTTTGATAGTAAAATAAAAGAAAGTGCCAAGAAAAATGTCACAACAATGATGGCCGCGAATGTGGGATTTGAACGTATTTCATTCATTTTTAAATCTTTGATCTTGACCTGATCACACTCCCGTAATACGCTACCACAAGATTAAAGTGGCAGCGATGAAATAAAAAATACGCTACCACAACACACACGTAAATTTTTCGCTCTTTTTAAGCCCTGTTAAATGATATATTTGCCATTCCTGTATTTTCAAAGTTGTGGGAGAAGATCGATTTCTAACGACAACTAGTTCAAGTTTTCAATCGAGTCTGACTATCTCGGTGCAGCGTGTGGCTTGCTGCTCAACCTGTCCTAATTCCATTAGAATTTGTTCCCTGTGTGGTAGAATGATTCGTTTTCATTCCAAAGTATTTGGTCCGTGAGCTGCATGGTTAATTCTGGCATGCTGAACGTATGTAACGGCGGGGGTGTCCCTGGCGCATCCCCGGCTGGTCACCTGGCGCTGCGACGACTTGAGAATGCCTGGACTTTCGTAAGATGTAGCAGACGAACGAACACACTTATAAGAATGTGAAGCATATCGTTAGATTCGTATGAAAATTCTCTATAAAATGAGTTGTACAAAAAAAATTTAATAATTTCCAGATTATAAAGACTGGGACTAGGCCGAGAATCAAACATGCATAATTATAAATAAACTATTTGAATGAAAAGCGGCACATTTACACCAAACTTTAAGAGAAAAGAATAGGAAAAAGGCTTTATAACTAAGGTGCACAACGGAGTTTGGTGCCGAGTTCTGCCAGACTATCTTGTTGATGAAAAACTGGTTCGAAGTAAAAAACATGATACTGAGACGTCTTCATAAAGGGTTCTAAATTTGCTAACAGTCCTTCAAATCTCACGTTGAAAAAATTTGGAACAAAATTTACTGAATTTTAATTGTTTTTCATCGTACATAACGTATGCTCGATGAAAAATTTAGATTATTAGCCCTTAAACCTTTAGTGGCATCGCTTATCGACTATTGCAGCCTAGCATGCGGGAGACATACCTCAATATCTTCAAAGAAAGTTTCTGAAATGTAAGAATTTCCCCATCAAGGTGACATGCAAAAGTAAATTCAATAAGAGCGATCACACAACGCCTCTTCTAAATAGACTCGGCTAGAATCCTTTTTCAAGGAAGATTCTTCACTTATAAAGCCCAATACTCATTTTCCTTTTCTCCCTCAGGGATTGCTGACAGTGTAAAATTTATATCACCCCCACCACTGTAACCACTGTACAATTCCTACCCACCACTGTAGCCGAATTGGAGAAATATTGTCTTAGTCAAATACTGTTCATTTGACGTTGGGCAGAAGCTCTATCAATATCAGACGCTTTACTGTGGCGTTTTCTCATTTCGAACACCAGACGGTTAATTAAGTTTAGTAAGGAACTTCAACCACGAATCAATAATTTTTTCCACAACTCAAAGTTCATTCTGTTCATGTCGATAATTTTACGATCAGTTTCCTTTTCCGCTTTAAGGATAAGCTGCCCCTTGCTATGTGCTCGTCTCTGGTTCACCAGTTTAGTTGTTCACGTTGTAAATTACAGTACGAAGAGTCTACCTGTCGTACTCTTATGTCAAGAGTAGCTGAGCAGGCTGGGAGCAGCTGCAAAACGGCCGTCCTCTTGGTTCCCCTCCACGGTCTTGTGTTCGATCCCATGCTGAACACTGTAACATCCCTGTTTCCGTGAACCATTTTAAAATCCTTTCAGGTGCTCCCCCCCTGATTGATTTACGGATCCTTGAGTCTCTAAACATGTACAGACCATCTCTAAATGACACTGAAAGTGCCTTTCCTCTTCTTGTCGCGAATGTTAATTTTTATTATTTAAGTTTTATATATACGGCCATTTACGTGTGTTGTCGTTTTTTTTGTATGTTGAAGTTTTAATTTACTCATATTTGTTTTGTTTTGTCACAGAACCTTTACTGATGATAAAATGGTTAGTTCGACAAGTTATATTTTATCCATTTAGACTTTATTAATTTTATTGATAAAATGACTACGTACAGCGATTTTCACCTTGCTTTTCATTTCAAGAATGAGACGCATTAATGTGGATGTGATTTTAGATTATAATATCGTGTTTTACCCTTTACCCTTTTATTTAAATGTAGTATTCTTGATGATTTTGTAATGAAAATAATAACGCTTTGCGTAATCCAATTTTTTCATCGTATGCCATATTTATAGCATTTGTTAGATTTAATATAGTTATCAAGGTATATTGTGTGGACGTCTTGTTGATTAACGATTTTTGAGGGGTGAGACCTGCTGGTATATTATGTCTTTCCCCTACATTTAACACTTCAATCTCGCCTTTAAACCTGTCAGTCATGCCCTGCGAGCATCTAGGTAGTTTAAACTAGTCAAACTCATGATGTGTCAAGGACAGAGAGAAATGGAGTTCTGCTATGTGAAAGTACTGGTGTTTAGTGTTATACAACTTGTGTACCGTTCTTAATACACAACGTGGGCAATCCTAAAGAGATATTCTCAGTGCTCAATAATGTGCGCTACGCGCAAATACAAAGTATGGCTAAGTTTTAGCAGTAATCAAAAGTGTGACATGATGCAAGGTGGGACAGTTAGCCGTGCGCTTTGTACGGCGTAGGGGGCATTTATAGTGTTAATTCCTTTGCGCATTAGTCTGCTGTAGGGCAGGGTAGTAAAAACATTTTTTTAAAATAGAAACATCAGAAAATGGCTCCAGATAAATCAAATGTTAGTATTCCTATAAAGGAGTTCGCTGGATCTGTAAAAATCACTCGTATTTTTATCAACAACGCTCCAGAGCTAGAACGTATCTCGCCAGGCGTACTTCCTACGATTGTTGGAAGCAAGGATTTAAAGTGCGATATGTTTTGAAATTTCGATGTTTGTCCTCAGTTTTTATGTAGTAAAAAACTACATAAACTACATAAACTTAAACAGTAGCAAAGTGTTCCTTGAACAATACGTTTACTGTTTTTAAATAATTCAACGAAGAGGGTTTCATGATTCACTGTAGCATTTGTAATTTGTCTTGAATGTAAATGCTTGGTTCTTTATTAGTATTTACGTCTTGCCCACGTTCATTTTTTCGTAATGAAATATAGCATTATTTTCGTTTGAATAATTTTCATATAACGTATTGTCAACTTTCAGTGAAATTTAAGAAGTCGAAGTTGGAGTGTAACTATTTTCTGGCAAATTAATTATCACTTCTGCATAAATGGAAAACCCTGAAGGTTTTCTTACATTGCTTCATTAATTTTTCGATTATTGACATATTTACAATCCATAAAAACATTCAGAGATAAAGAAATTAATGTTTGGCACGATATCTGAAAATATATTTTCATGATCAGTCAATAAAATGAACAAAACTGTACGTTAGTAGTCAGAGTGAGGAAACAGAAATGATCTGCATGGGATGAATTAAATACTAAGATAATACCAAATAAAATTTAACTGATGATTAAATTTATGCAAAGACATAGAAAGCAGAACACACTTTAACGAAATCTTGAGTTTAAATTAAGGTATATCAGCAACTCGTAGGGACGCGCTGCACAAGTGAAGATATTATAATTTTCAATACTTAGGCCGTGACATCCATATTAACAAATGAATGTATGAGAAATTATACAGACCCAAGATTATAACATACTAAAATGAGAAAGGAATCACAAAGAAAAGTGGAACTACATTGAAAATATACGAAGATATGGGATGAAGGAGTATCATACCGATCAAGACGTAAAATTCCTTTACCATATATTCGTTGTATGCGTTGTATTTAGTGGTGAAGGTGATGACCTATCAAAATTTTCTATTTTTCTATTTCATTTTAACGACATCTATAAAAAAAGTGCTCCTATTTTCAATTGTGTCAAGTTATCTTATTTGATAACTTATTTGAATGGTTATGCTCTTAAATTAGTAGAATATTCAACTTATGCCTAGATTCTTCATTTTCTGATTCCTCCATGCTAGTCATTGGCTGGAATAGGAAACATTTCAAATTTCTTTTAGAATTGTGTTTGCTTAGCTCATTTTTTACTTTTAATGCGTCTCCTTACAAATAAACAGAAGGCTTGACAATGGAACACCCCATGGAGTCCTCATTCGCAAATATTTCTCTTTGTTTTTGCGATAAGAAATGGCTATTAAACTGTTCGGTAGATTTTAAATAAGTTTTTCGACAGCGCCATCTGGACGATATTTTTGTTCTTTTCAAACCGATGTCAGATGGTCTTGGTCAATTGTGGTATGACCAAAATAGCATTAAACGTAACTTACGTAAAACGCCAAACATTCTTTTTGGATTCAGAATACGATCAGAAAATTACCAAAACTAAAGCTGAATTACAAATAACAGTGCCAAGACACACATCTTAAATGAGATCATTATTTATTTGGGAAAGTCAACGAATAAAAATTTGGAACGTTTCGACCTCCATGGGTCATTATCAACCTGAAAACAAGTAGAAAAAACAAGTCAAATGTCAAATTTATATCAATCATGGAAGAAGAAAAGCAAAAAAAGTATTAGAGGAATAAAATAATAAAATGTTCGGTAATAGAATTACTTTAGTTGTAGAGGAAACACTGTTTGCATATAATTTAAAGCCGGTTTTTCTTTAAAAATGTGGAGAGATTATAAAATGTGCTGGTGTGGTTTGATGCAAAAAAATTAAAATAAAATCGCCTAATCTAACTGGAATGTCGCACTTCTCTGCACGAGAGCTGTCTGCAGAGTGGGAAGGTGTGGAAAGTAACTGATTAGTTCTAAAACTCCTGCAGGCTTGCTCTGCAGCACGAATACTGAGGGCTCAAGTAGTCGAGCCCATGAACTCAGACGTCCATTGTGCGCAACTATATTTGTGAATCGCAGATGACAGTATATCTTTAGGAGTCTTATCTTTATAATTGAAATACGATCCTATTTTATACGTGTTGACTAACACTAATTTAAAATCAATCTGCGGAAAATGTTTTGAAAGAAGAATGACAAGGTGTTTTTTAAGTTTTTCCGATTGGTGACCGAAGAACTGAAACGAGAAAAAGAGTTTCTTTTTAGGAACACCAGGTACAGTTACATCGATAAAAAATTTTCTGTTCAAAAAGTTAATACAAGAATCTACTATTTGTGATGGAAAGCCATTGTTGCTAAGGTAAAATCTTTAAAAATTCAAATTCCTTATGCATAGTTTCAAATGAAGTACACACACGATAGGCCCTCGACAACAATGTTTTGATACTATTTAATAGGAAGGAGAATGTACAAAAATTGAAAAAACTAATTCCTAACCCGATAAATGTTTGCTTCCGGAAAACAGAACTTTGAAACCTTTGAAACCTTCCATCTTTACGTGTTATAGTAGCGTCTAAAAATGACGGACATTTATTTTTTTCGGTCTCCATAGTAAATTAGATGTTAGGGTGTTGCGAGTTCAAAAATTCTAGAAATAAATTACAATGGGAACTATTCTTAAACAACAAAAAAGTATCAATATAACGTTTATAAAACACAGGCTTAAAATCTACAGGACAAGAATCTAACCAGCGCTGTTCATGAAAACACATGAAAATATTTGCAAAAGTAGGTCTCAATGGAAGACTCGTTCCTAACCCTTCCATTTGCTGCTAACATTTATTGTCAAAAATAAAAAATGAATTCAAGACGGAAAGTTGAAGTAGGGATTTAAACAACGATTTAGTTAGGCCAATGATGAAATCTACTCTAGTAAATAAATAATTTAAGCAAATGTCAATAGTTTCGTGGAACGGTATGTGGGTGAAAAAACTTTCTACATCAAAAGAAACCATAAACAGTTTATCGGCGTTTTCTAAAGACGTTACTTCGTCGACAAAGGATTTTGAATTTGGCACAGCATGAGCATTACATGTAAACGCAGCTAAAATAGGGACTAGGAACATTACAATATTAAAACTAGAAGTCTTGTAGGGGGCAAATATTGGACGGAACAGGAAATTCCATTTAAAGTTAGGTGTACGAATTTTTGCCAATCCAAATAAGATGCCAGGAACAGATCCCGAAACAAAAAGGCTGTTGTACAAATCATCTGAAATTAAATGAGAATTTTTCACCTTTCGAAGGAAGTTTTTAATTTTGTCTTCAACACGAATGATAAATTTTGAAATTGGTTCGGTGATAACTTTGAATTTTGAACTCTGAAATTAAGCTGTGCATACTAAGTAAATGCCTATCTCTATCCACCAGTACTACACCTCTTCCTTTATCTGGCCGAGAAATAATTATGCTTTTACCAGCTGAAAGTTCATTTGGAAGCTATATTTCAGATTTGCAAAATATGTTGGAAAATATTTTATACGGTTTAAACGAGTAATAATATCTATAGGCAAGAATTTTAAGCTCATATTTATTTCGTAGTTTCTTTTTTAGTCATTTTTTTCTAACTCCAAATTTTATTCATTGACTTTCCCAAATAAATAATGATCACATTTAAGACGTGTATCTTGGCACTTTTATTTACAATTCGAATATGCAGACGACCAACCACTTATATATATCCAACTAAAGCTGACATGTAGAAACAAATTAATCGAGCCAGTTGAGCAAGAAAAACTCCTTGGTGTTTGATTTGACAAAAACATGACTTTCGAACTACAC
>JACJUY010012583.1:0-19442 GCA_014220935.1 Platorchestia sp. MABIK | reverse complement strand
TAACGATATTGGTTGCCAGATGTCCCAGTCCACATGAGGCCACACTTTTGATCAAAAAGGCCACAAAAGAGGCCAACCTTATTACACCATAATACGTACATCCTACACGTATAGTTATTGTCCCGAACTCGTTCCGCCCCGTCATGTCGAATCCCAGCGGGAAAAACTGAAATTATCGATTATCGATAGTTTGGAACCAAATGTATCGGCGATACCGATAAATCGATAACTCGGGAAAATAAAATATCGGATGACCGATAACCCGAAATCGTTATCGCGATAAAGTATCGCGATAATTTAGCGCGATAACGCCCAGCTTTGCAGTGCTTTCCAATTTTCGTAGAGGATTCGACAGAGAATCCAATATCTGAACCCTGAGTTTGGTATGTGCTTGCCTTTGGTCACTGATGAAGGTCACTTCAAGGCTTGTACAAAACAATGGGCCAATGTTCCTTTGTATTGGACGTTTTTTACCGACATGATTTTCTTGAAGGAAAAACAAGGGTTCAAATAGCTTCATTAGCAGAAAACATTGAGGCCTCTTACTCATCAGACCAGAATAGTTGCTGGTTCTATTTATGTTTCCGGAGGCAGTTTTCTTCGGTGACGATTCCTTGCAAAGTCAATTTGCAATTCCTCTGAGGGAGATGCAGCAGGACTCATCACACTTTCCAGACTTACGAGGACACTTAAAACGTTATCCTCATGAATTAATGACGTTTTTTGGGTTGTACAAATTCATTTCTAAGAAAAACTGTAAAAGCTAGGCTATAGAAACTTCAATGGTCCGAATATAACAGATAAGAAAAGGTGACTCATTTTACCAAGGCAAAGTATAACCTCGTGGCAAAGTTATCAACACAAAATTTTTTATTCAAGTTCTCGAATTTGTTTTCTGCATGTACACTTGTGTTTTATTTCCATGCGGTAGAACATTTTAATTTGTGGAATTCATTTACAGTAAAAGTTAAATAACTATACAAAGTAAATTGATTATGTTGAGAGTGCTTTTAGCATAAGCTTTGAATCAAAGGAATATCGGAATATTTAGGCCTCATTCTCGTTCGTCCATTACATTTATTAGTTTATGCGCAGTCCCAGAATATATTTCAAGTATGAATGATGCCCCCGAAAACTCTACAGAGAAAGCTAGACGATTATAAATGTAATTTTCCTACATATTTACACAATGTCACATATTTTTCGTGCTTTAATGACGGTTAAGCTGACAGCGCCAGAAAATTTCCTCAGTTCACCTCGGAACTGAGCTACACAGTAGTTTCTGTGACTGAATTTTTTTTTTTAAATAAATCGTTTTTAACTTGCACCTCAATGTGAGCTCTGTGGAAGTTGTTCTGGCTGCTTTGTTCTTTTGGGTTCTCTTTATAAGTAGCTACTCAAGAATTAAGAAAATGAGGCCTGAAAACACGTTAATTTCTTCGGGAATCAGTACATCGTTGTCGCGTTACTAGCACCTATGAATTGTCTTTTTTTGGCTCATGCAATTGGTGTTGAGTGTTAAGAACGGGCTGCTATTACACATCTGGCGTGAAATCTGCAAAGCACGAGGCGCTGAAGGGAGTCGTGACGATCTCTGCTAACGCGCTGATGGTGGACGAGACGCCTCCGATGGTGCCGATGATAACGATCTCGATGAGTAATATTCTCATCCATAACGGAACTTCCCTGCGCAAAAAACAGAATGGATTTAGGCTGAAGTTTTTACGTGGGAGATTCCAACATCGTTTCTATAAACCCAGAGTTCTTCCTCTAAGATCAGAGGCTAGCATTGTGGGTCTAGCTATCTGAGGAAACAATGGATTTGATATTTTTTTTAATTGCACGTTGAAACATGTAGAAACTATAAGGGTTTAATTACATGTTGAGACCAGGATTTTGCGATGGTATGGTAAATGTTTTGGAAATATACATAACATAACATCTGAAGCCTATGCCAACAAATGAAATATTTGAGAAATGTCTGGAGAAAAAAATATCCTCCATTACCTAACAGAGAAGTAGTGATTTTGCACTAGGACAACGCTAAACCTCATGGAGCAAAAATGACTATCAAACTCCTTGAAGATTTTGGTTGGGAAATACGTTATTATACCTGCTATAATTGTTGGAGCTTCGTGGCATTATAATCAAACAAGTAATTGTTTACCGGACTTAAGGGTATAGGAGCTAAGTCAGGAATTAGAACGTGGGAGTTTGATGCGTGAATAACCATAACTGTTAAAAAATTTGGACAAGCACCAGCACCAGAGTCTGAACCATATAGGCAAACGGACTTAAATTATCATACAAAAAAAATCTGAAGAAGAAAATCAGTTCTACTCTTCTTCCCCATATTATTTCACCGCAAGCCATGATCAAAATGAGCAAGATATTTAGAAGCAACTTCAAAGTTTCGGTCTCACTGCTACTAATTATGTAAAAGAAAATTTCCACTCAGTGAAATCCTCTTTTTTTCGAGGGGAAGAAACGCACAGCAATTCACTGGAGTAATTTTTGTCGGGTGGTAACAAAAGTTCTGAGCGTTTTTAAAGCTCTGAATTAGAATTCGACAAACATTGTTTCATTGCCCCATTTTTCAATTTAATGTTTTAATTTCCATGTTGATATAAAATTTTTCTCATTCCGAATTTCCAATAGTTTGCATGGTAGTTAACACAGATTCGAAACACATCGTACATGTATAGAGAGAGCATGGGATGGGTTTTACTCCAAGAATTTCGGTAGGGAATACATCAAGTTCAAAAGCAAGATCGCTCAGCAAGAATACCTAAATGACATAAGTGAAGTTTCATAGAGAAGATTGTTTTCTCGTTTAAAAAATCAAGCCACTGGTCTAAGAGGAGAATGAAGAAATATAGAAATAAACTTCTACAGGGCTTGATTCTGAGAAATTGCAAGCTGTTGCTGCCTGAGATCCAACTTTTACCTTTAACAAGCTGAGCATAGAATTTTGCGTCAGCTATGTGACTGCCTCCCGTGAAATGAGAGGGCTTTGTGAGATTTCGAAAGCTTGAAGATGGGTAACGAAATTGTTCAAAAAGAATCTCAAAGAAACTGTTGACTGCTGCGCATCAAAGCCCCCCCGTCAACTTCAAACATTTTTTGCGATTGGACCCATGCTGGAGAATGAAAGTATAGATTTTACCCGCTATAAAATAAATCGCAGTGGCTGCTCTCTTGGTTGGTTGGTTGGTTCGTCTCTCCGTCCCGCTCTTAATTTAAAAGGATGCTTAACAACCGTATCTGTGATACGAATTTCACCAGCACACAACTACTTGAATATTTTAATCGCGGGTACTATAAGGATGGATATATGTATTTGTTTGTCATTCATATTTGGAAAAGTTATTTAAGGAAAATGTCGAATCCCGTCATTTTTGACGAGCCGTATACACTACATAGTACGATAATGCTAAGCGCGAAAGGCAGTAAATGAACCATAAAATAAAGCTTTTCCCACAACCTCTTAAATGGCTTGCATTTCATTACGAAATTATATATATATGGTCGGTAGACTTGAGCGGAAAAAATAGCAGGAATATGTCACTATGATATGAGTAACATTAGTCAATCAAACCGTAATAGCTTGAGGGGATTGTCTACGCGTAAGATGCTTGAGAACAGCTCCACGAAAAACGGCCTTCATTGCTGAACAGGAAAGTAGTGATTTTGCACCCAGACGAGACCGAATGTTTTGGAGCAAGAGGGAATGACAAACTCTTGAACGCGCTTGAGAGCAAAACACCCAACACAATCTCCATGCCTTTTACCACATTATACAGTATTTCCCACAAAAATCCGAACCGAATGTTTATTTTCCCGTATCAGAAACACAATCACAAGAATACCATAAGCATTTAATTTCTCGCAAAATTATCCTTCACAATTAACCCATGTAGAAAAGGTATTACTGATTATGATGGTATTAATGATACGGGAAAATAAATACTCGGTTCGGGTTTTTGTGGGACACACGGTATTTTCTCAAAATTTACGTAATCGTTTCCGCAGTCCAAGGCTCATTTTATGAGAAAAGCTTGAAATGAAATTAACTTCGTTCCTTTATGATTCTGTGAAAGAGATATCAAAACATTATCGACAGTAAGGAAAACATAATTGTTTAAGATGGTGCTAGTAACGAAAACTATCAAATGATTTGAAAGTCTTCAGTTCAGATGGTTTGATTTTTCCAATTTTTTTTGTTCGGCAAAAACGTTTAGAATTACTTTTACCACCTGATAGTTGCGCAAATATCTAGTCTGATTCAACAGATATTTATAATTCCAGTGAGTTTCTTTCAAGGTGAGAGAGGTCAATTTAGGAATTCAAATGATTTTCACCTGCATCTTACTCGAAACAAATACTAGCCGAAGTACGTAAATATCTGAATTCTTCAGCAGTTTTACATCCCTCGTTCATCATAGAGAAGAGGCAAAACTAATTTCTTTAGCTCGCCACATTTGCAAGTTCTCAAAAATATCAAAAAAATTATTTTGAACTGATTTCAAGTACTTCTCGTATTACCTACGTAGAATATTTTTACGTATAACGTATTCTTTTTACCTTCTAGTTTCCACCGGCCCAGACTCGGCGAGAATGAGGTACATGATGGGAGGTAAGATGAAGGAGCAAATCGTCATCGTGGAGCCTCCGATCAAGTCGAGGATGAGGCTGAAGTCGGGTATGGCGAGACAAATGAGCACTTCGAACCAGACGATTCCGCTGCGCATCAGGATGCGAGGTAAGCCGAAGGCTGCAAGGCATCGGAACAGTGAGTATTGGTTCGATGTAGTGAGGAAATGACGAGGAATTTTGGCTGAACCCAGGAATTCCTATTATTTATCTCGAAATTACCTGTTGTCATGAGAGTAGGTGTGAGGGTGTTTTTAAAACCTAAAGAAACATGAATTAGTGGGGAAATCTTGTGCTTGCTAAAATGAAATTATTGGAGCTTCTTATCCTAATGATAAAAAGCAAACGTTCTCCCAACTTTCGGGATGAAGCTGAGCAGTCAATTACTCGAAAGAATTTGATTCATGAATAACCTGGGTCTCAGATTGTCCTAGAGTCCTAGGCAGACACAAACACAAGTCTCCATTCTACAGGTACGCAGACTTAGCTCCTACTGAACTGACTAACTATTTCTTTAACAGTTTTTATTCACTCTATGACTACCTTCCTTCATTGAATCCTTGATTGTTGCATTGATCTTGTCCGTCCTAGGATTTCTCCAGTGTTTTACATTCATCATTTAAATTGTTTAGTAATTATTCCAAGTCCAAGTACTCTCATTAAAAAAACAAATGCTCTTCCCAATTCTACGACGAAGATATAGTTATGTTTAAGAATAAAGTTTGCTTCAGCGACGAATGGAAGTTCAAGTGTTCGGTTCTGATTGTAAGATTTTAGTACGGAGTAGAATGGGTGACAGATTATCCTTACAACGAATTAAAAACCAATCAGGTTTGAAGAGAGGAGTATGATATCGTGGACAATAACTTATTCAGCAGGAGTGGGATCCATTTTCCTTTTATGTTGAAGAATTAATACGGGAGTTTATAAACAGGCTCTTCAGTAGCATGAGCTGAAGGAACACTTATTCCTTGTCAACCCGCCATTTTCAAGCAAGACAAGGCACCTTGTCATAAGGCAAGGAAACTTTTGACTTTTCTTTAAAACAAAGGAATTACTCGTATGGACTGTTCAACTCAGAGTCCCAACCTGAACCAATGTCTGAATCCTATTAAAAAATTCTACAATCCTGTAATTCTTTTAATCATTGGGGAGAGGGCTCAGAGCAAACCTTAAAAATCAAGATCATTCGTGCCATTTACAGAAAGAAGACTCCGAGGAGATAACTGTTATCCGAGGAGATAACTGTCGGGTTTCGCAAGAAACCAATAATGCCGTGTGATCGACGATGTCCTGAAGTGATAGAAAATAGAAGGATATTTCCAAATATTGAAATGATTTTCGAAATATTGAGCAGACTCGGTATTTTCAACCTGTTAACTTTTGGACATGAGGAACTCCAGCAGTTTATTCTAAATTGACATATTGTGATGAAATGGTTGTAAGCCGTGTAATTGTGCACCTGGTTTATAGATGTTGAGTTTATCTACATAAATTGCAAGTATCCCAATCATTCACTCAATTAAGTTTGAGTAATAATCTAATAGATTCTGTTATTGTTTCCGTTCTTTACATTGTGGCTATTACCGTGAATTTATAAAGTAAGATATAAGTTGGAAAAATTCGCAAATGATGAAATACAGAATATCTGTGAACCAAAAAAAGATGGTTCGTATATAGGTAAGCAAAAATCTTTTTTACCTCGACAAAAACATGGCCAATCTTACCTCTAGTTCGTGACCTCACATTTCGCCCCAGAAGCTATAATTCCTATAGGTACCATCGTTAGATCCCCGAAGGGTACCCACGCAACAAAAGAGTCATTAGAGCAATATTAAATTCATACCATACTCCCAAAATTTTATACCATACTCCCGTTAGATGAAACCGATTCATTTAAATTTCGAGGAACATTAATCAAGTTTACTGATTGCCATCAAGGTTCCGTCTGATGATTTCATGTACAAAGTCTTGAATTATGACGGCGATGACGGTCTGAACAAAAATCGGCTCACACTGGTTTTCACAATCATTTTACTAGAAACTGAATGCCATTTTTACTTTCTTTCTGCCCATACCAATCAATACCTGATGTTCACGCAGTTCACCAGAATTTTGGCCTTGGACTGCAAGCCATCTAACACTCGTGAGGAAAATTTTGGCAAAAAATTTAAAATAAATTTTGGAAGTTAGTTTTCACACGGGTTTTGATTAAGCATTGTGTGATGTGAGCAAATTTTCTTGGTTCTGCCATGTGGCTCAAAATATTGAGAAAATTGTTTTTAAATAAGACAGATCCTTAGGCTATTCCATAATTCGAATTCTTACTTGACTAATTACTACAATCATGCCAAGTGAAAATTATTTTATATTTTCTCACGCAAATAAATTATTTGATCAGTCTAGAGTACGTTCAAGAAATAATTCTTAAAGCTAAATGAAATTGTGTACCTGAATATAAGGTTTGCACTGAATACCCAACCGCTCATTGAACTTCTTGGAAACACGAAAAGCTACATTTAAAACTGTCTGATGTAATGGTCATCTGTAGTAATTTTACTGCAGAATCATCGGTGAGAAATGAATTGTACTAATTGGTCTAGCTTGATTGCTCTCAAGTCATTTACGTTAAAGTATTAAGAAGTTGTCTGCAGCGTATCAAAATGATTTGCTCTTTTGCAGTTTGGAAAAGTGGTGGAAAGTGGGGGAAAAGTGGAAAACTTTTGCATCAATAACACCAACAGAGAGTTTACAATAGATGCAGTTTCAACAAATAGTTAGGTCATTAAAAGTAATCAAGTTTTCACTCCAGTGTAAAAATTGAAATGATGCTCCAAAAACCGACAACGTGTTGACAGTGTTCTAAATCATTACCTTTTTTTAAAAAGTAATGAAATATTCTGGTGGATAACATGCGCCTTCCTTAATTCACATAAAAAATCTCTAATTTACATTACGTAGACCTCTTTTTTTAATTTTGAACTATTTTTAACAAAGTTATCACCTTGAAGACCTATTTACATTCGTCTCTGAAAAGTTCAACTGCCTTTTGGAAATTATTGAAGAATAAAACACGAAGTTGCTTCTAGTTTCTACCCTCACACATCTAAAAATCACGCTCTCTGGTCACAATAAAAATGTTTGGGGCATAAAATTAGTGATGCAGAGCATGTAGCTCAATATTCTATGTTCCCCATTGTCATTGGTAAAAATTCAAATGAGCACATAAGAAAGTCCCACGAATCAAACTAAGCAAGCTAACTAAATATATTTGCTTCATTTCAAATGACCGTTACCTTTATGACTCTTTCATATTCTAGTCTAGAACATACATTTAAAAAAATGATCATTTTTTTTCTTCATGCCATTCATTTGTAATGCGATCGAGATCACCTTCGTATTTCGAACTTCGAACGTTCGTGTTTAATTCGGTGAGTGTCCGTCAAACTTTGCTTTCGAAGGCAAGTTTTGAAGCACTGAATTAACACGTTATCATTATGACGTATTCAGTGGCTCAGAAATCCTTAGCTATGCTTCAAAAATACTCCATAGGTACGTATTGGACGAGTTAAGCGCTCAACCTTGAAGAATTTATTCACCTACTGAAACAATGATCGCACAAGTTATGTCGCTTTGTTCTGCGTGGACGAAAGGTCAATGATAAAAAGATCGGCCCAGCATTGAGCAATAACTAATTGTTCACTCGAGTGCACTCACTTGCAGGTATGTTGAAAATGTCTTCAAATGCCTGAGTGACGGCACTGAAGCCAATGACGTACGATCCCAGCAGGTTGAGGATTTGCAGCGCCATGGCAGCGCTAACATCAGGACCTTGTGTCACCGAGAAAAGAATGTTGTCATCCACAAACGTGCCGAACACTGCATATCCAGCGCTGCTCACAGGCACGTACAAACACAGGATGCCTGAAAGAAAATGGAGAATTATTTGACTAGTGTTTTGAATTGACATTTGACTCATTTTACAACGAGAATATTGACAAAGTTCAGCGATAGGTTCAATTTGGCGGACAGCCTGTGTAGTGATAAATTTTATACGTTGCTCTGATTAATTCACTCAATGTACACGCTAAGTTATTATAAAGAGTATTCTGATAGAAAGTAAACACATCTTTTTAGGACTCTGACTTGCGGAGATTTGCACCTGCTTAAAAGATATCTTTGTTATGAGAAAACGCACACGCAAATCCCAGTATGATGCTTTTATAAAACTGGGCTCGATCAATCATGTCGTTCTGGATCGTTGGGAACACAGATGCGCCTCCGTACGCGAAGAGGATCGAGCCAAAACCAAGAGCGAAGGACTTTGCTGTAGGGTTGGCATATTGCGTGTAGCGCTCGAAGTCGTCCGCGCCGTCAATGATCGTCTGAATGAAAATCACTACACAGCAGATGATCGTCGACACCACAGCCATCACCGGCCCAAGCCTGGAAGTAATAAATTTTGTAGATTGAATTCAGCAGAATGTGAATAGCTGAGTTCTTATTTTTTGGTGGTTATTGACAAACAACACACGAATCAACAAAGATCATCAAAGCTTAACGGCATTGGGAATCTGGTCTGATGTGATGAATCATCTTTTACATTGTTTTAGACCACTGGATGGCGTGCAACTGACGAACACCGGCGGAAGCATTTCCCGTTGACTGGTTCCTCTCAGTACGTGAAGCATATACAGGTGGATTTTTGACGGTGCGGGTGGCAATAACTTAGCTTAGCATGAGGTCTCTCATAAGAATGAGGGGAAGATCATAGGCAATCATCGCCGAAGTATTTTCTAATGAGCTCATCATTTACGTGCCGAACAGGGTCCTTTAGGTAAATCCGAACAAATTCGAAAATGATGATAATTCAACGTTGTGATGATGGCAACGCTAAAGAGCATCAGTTATGCTTAGTTTTCTTTAAAGCCAGTTATTAACATTTGAGAGTTCGTCGCATGAAAATTAAGAAATGGAGGAGTCATAATGTTCAACTATCAGTGAATTTTCCAAGCGGCCCGACCCCCTAGCATTTATTACAAAATCCCTCCAGTATCGTAGGCAAGCAGTTCATGAGGTTTGTCAGCGTTTTGATGAATTTGGTAAAGATTGCAAAGCCACCAAGAGGCGAAAAAAATCGTAAACTTGCATTCTAGTTTCCTTTTCAATGTTTGCTAATAAGAGGCTCGGCAGCATCTCAACAAGTTACAGAGCAATCAAAGATACGAGTATTAGCATAATCTCTCATGCAGAGGGTTCGAACCATTTCCTAACTAATAAAATGAAAGAAGTTTGTTTGGGTATGTGTAAGAATATTTTGAACTGGTAGAAGACTAATGGCCTGACCATCTAGTTCTTTTTGGAAGGGAAATTTTCTCAGTTGATGGGGCTTGTACAAAACGTAACGATCACTAAATTGAAAATTTGAGCCTTACCGTTCAAGCCACGACGAACACGAAGAAATCATGACCCTCTATGTGGTTTCGATTGAGGTTGACGTCTGTACGCGTGCACCTCTTCGTCCGACAACGAAAAAGTAGATGCCAAATCCTACAGCTCCGTCATGTAAACAGCAATCAATCCACAAAATAATGAAAACCAAGGCTTCATATAAAAAGTTTGTGTACTAATTAGTACACCCCGTATAGTTTGTCTATTAGTGTGCCTCGTATGGTACGTTTGTCTAAGGACGTCTTATATTAAGAAATTTTTAAAATCCAATATGTTGTCATGCATCTCATGCGTCAACTTTTTAAGAAAGAAACAGTTTTTCTTTCTTTTCTTTTCTAACAGGACTCGGCTCCAGCCCACACGGCAAGCTGCTTTCGTAACTCGCAGTGTCTAATTAGTTGACTAGTTAGTGAACTACTCCTACTTTACTTAGTCTACTTTTAAATATTTATGTATTATTTTGCATTCCCTAAGAATCGCCCTGTAAGCACTACTATATTTTGCATGACTGTTTGAGTTTCTTATTCTAGCTCATTCTATCATTCTACAGATGAGTTTTTCCTGTATTTTCTTGGCTGATGATGAGCGAACGCCTGAAACGTCCTTTTTTAAAGTAAATATTTTGTTTTAAATTCGTCGTCTTCTCATTGGTTTCTAATATTTTTTTGCAATCTTTCTCTGGCGTTACTATCTTTTTGTTTTATACTTTTACGTAAGCATAACTTCGAAAATAATTTTTAGTAATATTTTGTGATAATATTATCTACTACTCTCGAAATATATTTGTGGAAATATAATTAATTTTCAATTTGGTCTTTAAAATTTTAAGACCAATATTTTCATGATTACCTTTGCAAAATTTGTACATTTGGCCTGAGTTCTATGAAAACATTGTCAAATTATAATATTCTTGTACGAAAGAAACTACGTTTAAATAGGGGCAAATACAGAATACCATTAATTGTATTCATTCTGGAATTGACAAGAGGTAATGTGGAAAGCTCACTTCATTTATGAGCTCTTCAAGCATTTGTTAGGTAAAAGATGATTGAGGCATATTTCTCAAAACCCTTTGATCATCATTCCCATATAATGACATTCATTACTTGCACAATTTGATCAAAACTGTGGAAGACGTTTAGGCAGTTTCAATCACAACTTTTGTGTCTCTAATCCAACGTTCCACCCTTTATGGTACTCGAGAAATTGAGAAAGGAGAATTTTGATCTTAAATCTCACCAGAAATCCTTGGGTGAACCGAACCAAGTGCAGGGCGTGATGACGGCGGCCACGATGAGGACGTACTCGCAGGTGCTCAAGCTTGGCATGAGGGTGCTAAGCATCTCGGCGCTCAAGATTATGAACACCGTCGTGCCGCCGAACTGCGACGCTACCACGCAGAACAGGGTAAAGCCCCTGCAATCGAATTCCGTGAGTAGAAAACAAACTATTTTGAAATTTTCATGTGCTGGAAACGCTGAGTGCTAATTCTCAGAGAATATGAAAAAAGATTTCAGAAAGTGTATCACTAAGGATATTGGGTTACAAATGAGGTGTTTTCCAGGAATCGACCAGTTACAGAACCATCCATAAAATCAACGAGTTTTCCCTCTTGTTTCATGGAAGTAGAAGGCGTTGAAAGAAATTTTGCGGGTAGTTCTTTTTACCTTTTCGTTATCTAAGTCTTCATGTTGGATTACGATAGATTATTAGACGGAATCGACCCCAGTACAGAACCATCCATAAAATCAACGAGTTTTCCCTCTTGTTTCATGGAAGTAGAAGGCGTTGAAAGAAATTTTGCGGGTAGTACTTTTTACCTTTTCGTTATCTAAGTCTTCATGTTGGATTACGATAGATTATTAGACGGTTTAATTGCTGGGTATTGGGCTGAAACGGCCTAACGTGACCAAGTATTTTAATGTCAAACCAACTAAGAATTTAATTGCCTAACTTGGCTAAGCATTTTAAAACCTATAGCTCAGCCACGTTTTGATTAACACAGCTGGTGAATATTTTCATCAGCTTACTGGCAGAAATGCTTCTCTGATTGGCCTATGTTTCAAACAACTGATCAGAGAATTCATCTTCGTGGGTGCTAGTTTAACAAACTGTAGACATTTTCTAAGCGAAAAGCAACATTTGTTGTTCCAAAACGATATATACAGAAATCTCATCACAATTTATTCCAATTATATCGTCAACATGGGTATGAGGAATGAGCCTTACCTTCCTTTTTTACCCAAAGACTTTTCAGCAATTTCCATGTATGGCTGTCTTACAGGCTCAGTATATTCTTCAGGCCAGCGCTGCTCCACAATGTTCCAGCAATACCCCAGCCTGGACCCCGAGATGCCGACCAGTACGCAGAAGAGAATCATCATCGGCAGCCCCAGCCATCCTGGTCATGGCACAATTTTTACTCTCAGATCTGATTGCTTTCTTCATCGAATTTACAGCTGCTTACGATTTGGTAAAACTAACTTAATTACACTGGATTTTATGTGGATCAAGTGAAAAGATTTGCCTGGGTGACGATGATGACGAAGATAATGAAGATTTTCTGAGTACGGTAGTTTGAAGAAATTTGAATTGTTTTGTTCATAGCATGTCCGTCGCCGACCTTCTCAATTTAAGAATTTTTTGAAGAAATAAGTATTGGGCATCAGGAAACTTTCGCTACGAAAAGTTTCTTCTGCTTCATCAAGAGCCCAATTTGATCCAAGCTATTTTTTACACTGCAACTTCTATTGGTTTTCATATTGGATTACAACCTGCCCTCCGAGCTGCACCTCACTTATTGGTTGATATAAACGCAAACTTGATAAAGTGTTTATCTTCCAAGACTAACTTCTAGCTTCAAAACATTTTGTAGAAATGCACTTGGCGGATTATGAAAATGATATTTGCTGTATTGTCTGAGTGATGGTATTTGTCTGGGAGGATGAAAACCATCACTCAGAGAAATAAATATGATCCCTGTTCCCAAATAGTAGAGCATGTCACAAGGCTAATAAATGAATAATTTTATTGAGTGAAAACATTTTAGTTTCGAGCTATTACAGTAATTCATGTAAAATTTTGAAATTTCTTCCCAGTGTTCTTTCATTTGAACAACTAGCAAAGAAGACGTCCGAATGATGAAATTTGTCCAACAGATAGTATGAGATCAATAATTATATAAATATTGACTTGTTACTCCCCCTGAATTACTTTCACTCAACTTACATTCACACATTTTTGTTCATTTAAGGGGAATTCCTACCCTTGGCAGCTTTTCAAAATTCAAATCAACATATCTCGATTTCTCTGGCAGCTAGATGAATGAAAATTCATAGTGATATGGAAAATAAGATTTTGAGCAGATTTTTTTGTACATAAAAATTTTGATTTTCACAATATCAAAAAAGTTATTGCGCTCACAAAAAAATACATACACTTGCGCAAATCCCTTAGGCTTTTGAAGTTTTCAACCTAGAAGCGTTATATTGATTTCGTTTGACGCAAAATAACTGTGGAGACTAGAAAATGCCTCGAGTTTATTGAATTTTGAATTAGAAAAAAATTAAATATTAGGGAAAAAAAATGTTTGTTGACCTTAAAAAATGAGTACATTTTTTCCCCCAAATTTTTCTTTTTTCAATTTAAATCAAGTTCCCGAGGCATTTTCTTGCTTTCATTGTACTCCTGCGTCGAATGAGACTAATATCACGTTTCTACGTGGAAAACTGTAGAAGCCTTAGGGATTTGAATGTCAATAAGTTACATACAGAAAACGCAATTTAAAGTTTTGAAATGGTGCAAAAAGTTTCCACTACCCCCACTTCTAGAGGGCGTACCGTCACAACCATAGCAGCTAGCGACGTGAGATTTTCACAGGACTAAGCTAACATGATCTGCAACGCAGTAATGTAAAAAACGAAGTACGACCGTTTTGATCCCAAAAAGGTAGGCATTCCCCTTGAAGGCCTGCCACAGGTATTTCCACCAGCGTTTTGCCACGTTTTGAACTACCCGAGTTTGATGTCTTGGTTACTTCATCAAAATTTACACTGTCACAGCTAGGCAATTTTTTTATGATGCATCTCCGACACCTATTTTCCTCTATGTATGTGTATCCATAAATATGTTACATTATTCAGATTGTTAGCAATTGAAATTATCATCATTTGATTGAAAGAAAAGAAAAAACACTTCTCAAATCAAAGTTCAAATGAGCATAGGTTAGATACTCAACTTACACCCTAAAAAGAATTTATGTTTATATCTTTGATTGTTAGTTTTTCAAACATGCATGGTTTAACCGACAATACAAGAGATGGCGCGTCACCTGTGTTTGCGAGAGCGTGTGGGAGAGCAACAAAACCGGCGCCTGCAAGCTGCGCGATGATGAAGAAACCGGCCACTTGGTAAGACAAGCCTTTCTTCTCTTGCCTGGGAGAAACGGAAAGATGCGGTTACAATTTCTCACATATATGCTCGCTGGGTCTAATTTTTGACTCATAAATCATAGAGGCGGGTACGTATGATACTTCAAACTTGACAGTTTTCATTAAAGAGAATAACTGAGCTAGTTTCATGCGGTATTCGTTGAATTCAGTTTAAATCGTATTTACTCTTTAAGTATCTTTCTAGGCAACAATGTGAGAAACCGAAATTATTATGATTTGGTTTGGAAGTTTAATGCATCTATTTTTTGCTCTCTGCCTTAAAGGTTGTTTTTGACCCTTTGTTGAAATGAACGTGAGTGAAGATCCATCCAGCAAGGTCAACAGAATTTCCCAACTTGCAAGCTCCGATTGTTAACATAACATGTTATAGCTATGTGAAGAACTTCGACGTTTTCCGTTTTCATGACACAAAACTCTGCTTGGCAACAGCAATTGTCCTGCGAAGAACTTCTCTGAACTTTGGGTTAGAAGACACCGTCAAAAGTTCATCATGGAAAGCGAAAACCTCCTAAAAGATTCGGGCAATGTATCGAAACTCTTCTTTACGCTCATATTAATGTTAAATTAGCAAACAGAAATACTAAGTGCTTCAGTATGCAAAAATTGAACTGCGTTAGGTGTGTTTGAAAAATTCAACAGTAAGCTATTGTTTGAATGCGTTGAAATTAACTTCACTTTTTCGTGCATGAAAGGGAGTGCTAACGAACCCTGCATATTCGAAAAAAAAACGAAAGAAAGTAAAAAGTTTATTTCCAATAAAGTTGATGCATGAAACGTATGAGACGGATTTTTAAAATGTCTTAACAATAAGCTCCTTCGATGGAAACATGTATAGCCATTATTACAGCCATGTCAGTGGTTAAACAATGGTTTGAGAGGAAACATTTTTGTTGGTGCCCACTTAATTATATTGAAGTATGAGCGTAGACTTTTGCGATATCAGGGAATATTTTGATCCTGAAAGGTGTTGATGAAAGTAATTCTGCTTCTAAGATAAAAAGATCGATATGGTAGTAATTTGGAACGATCTTTTCGTGCTTACCTGTCTACTAGTATACCAGGTCACTATGATTCGGCGAAGATGTTTTACCACACCACGCGTTTACGATATCTCCTACGTAAATAAAGCTGACACAAAGGAACTCAGGGGAGTCGTGAGAAACCAGAAAATGATTGTTGTATAATGCAAATAAAAAAATGTTATGGCGCGAATGGAACAGTTTGGTAAACTGACTGCTTACAACAATGTACTCCCGAGCGTCAGAAACGAGAAATTGTCACACGATCAAAACATAATTTTATACGACGGGAATAAAAATTCAAAGAAGCATTTGAACTGTTGAGTTCGTATCTTGATGTTTTTTTCTGTAGACTGACGAGATGGACTTGCTCCGTGAGACTATAATTGCAGAAAAAATTGTTTTCCTTTGAACTGATACAAACATCAGCCATGGGTTTGAAAAAATTCTAATGAAATATCTTGAAATGTTTAACCGACTTGCGTGAGTGTTTGTCTTGATTTATTTATTTTTACAAATTATAACAATAAGTAATGTTATTTTGCAGAATTTATTTCCCAAAAAAATTGTTTTCTAATATTTACATTGAAATGAAATTTCACACTACTTGCTTCAAATTTACAGAGAAAAACCATTTAAAAATTCGATCTCTATGGATTTCCCCCTGACTGTAGAACACTGCTTTTTCTGAACAGCACTCGAAGCCGCAATCTAGACGCAGGCTGGGAGACCGCGTCAGTGAGATAACTCTGATAAACCCTGCCTTCTCGAGAGCCCTTAGGGGCACCCTGTGAACTACCGACTCAGATTGACAGATGTTTAATCAGGTCCATTTTATTTGAAATTTTACGCTATCAGTGAATTTACTTTCCTTTTGATCGATAATAATAAGAAGTTTGCTGCTTGGATGAGTCTGTTTTCATCTTACCAACAGAGTTCATACTAACGCAGGCAACTGAACAAAATATTAACTATATTTTTAACTTGATTTACTCCGATTTCTGTACAAGACAAAATATCTGGTATTAGCACTTCATAGAAGTGTTTAAACGAATTAGAAAAATAAATCAAAATTGCTCCTCTAGCAGTACTTAATTTGAATGAATGTGAGTCGANACATAATTTTATACGACGGGAATAAAAATTCAAAGAAGCATTTGAACTGTTGAGTTCGTATCTTGATGTTTTTTTTCTGTAGACTGACGAGATGGACTTGCTCCGTGAGACTAATTGCAGAAAAAATTGTTTTCCTTTGAACTGATACAAACATCAGCCATGGGTTTGAAAACATTCTAATGAAATATCTTGAAATGTTTAACCGACTTGCGTGAGTGTTTGTCTTGATTTATTTATTTTTACAAATTATAACAACAAGTAATGTTATTTTGCAGAATTTATTAACCAAAAAAATTGTTTTCTAATATTTACATTGAAATGAAATTTCACACTACTTGCTTCAAATTTACAGAGAAAAACCATTTAAAAATTCGATCTCTATGGATTTCCCTCTGACTGTAGAACACTGCTTTTTCTGAACAGCACTCGAAGCCGCAATCTAGACGCAGGCTGGGAGACCGCGTCAGTGAGATAACTCTGATAAACCCTGCCTTCTCGAGAGCCCTTAGGGGCACCCTGTGAACTACCGACTCAGCTTGACAGATGTTTAATCAGGTCCATTTTATTTGAAATTTTACGCTATCAGTGAATTTACTTTCCTTTTGATCGATAATAATAAGAAGTTTGCTGCTTGGATGAGTCTGTTTTCATCTTACCAACACAGTTCATACTAACGCAGGCAACTGAACAAAATATTAACTATATTTTTAACTTGATTTACTCCGATTTCTGTACAAGACAAAATATTTGGTATTAGCACTTCATAGAAGTGTTTAAAAGAATTAGAAAAATAAATCAAAATTGCTCCTCTAGCAGTACTTAATTTGAAGGAATGTGAGTCGAGAGCATCCTTCCACTGGATTAGAAAGCTCTCACAGAAGAGAAAAAGCTAAAATGTTTTTTTGGCATATGTAGCAAAGCGGTTCAACCGATGAATTTTTACCGCTTCAAAGTTCCTGTCATGTTAGAAGACTGAAGGAGCAATTGTTAACATGAGGAAAGCGGGTAAATCAGGAAGGACTCATCGCTTTGTCGATCACTATTCGTTTAAGATGACCATCTCGAACCAACAAGGTTTACCGTATTAAACACAAAGCGGAAAATTGATGAGCCATGAGGGCTAAATCCTTGTGCACACTCACAAACACACGCTGTTAGAACATGTCTACGTGACAATGTAGGAATGCTAAGAACAGATTCATAAAAACTTGGCCTCAAAATAATTTGACGCAATCGTTCACAATGAACAAAAAAGCTATTGATTGGAAGACAGCGGAAGAATCGGTTAAATATGTTTTTTTTTGGTTGTCGAAGGAAAGCTTGTCAGACGTCCAGCTCGGACCTAGTTCCTCACACAAGATCTTTGTTTTCAACAGGATAGAGATCCAAAGCACACATCATGCTAGGTTCAGTAGTGGTTTCAATTTCGATACGTTGCTTTTTTGGATCGTTCAGCTAAGTCTCCGACTTGAATTTTACGAAGCTGCCTTGGGCAGAGCATGAGAAATGTCTAGAATGTAGGCTCACTCGAAAAAAAGACGAAAAGTTCCTAGAACTGGACGATATGCGGACACAAATACTACTGGCGGATGTAAAAAAAATTTGTTGAGTTCCGTTCATGTCAAGAGAATGCGAAGCCTCAATTGGAGAGTGGGCTTTGTAACGAAATACCGATTCTGCCAATTAAGATACCTGTATTATTTTTCCAGTTTACAGGCGTTAGCCGGTGTGGGATTTAATTTTTTGTCGTTCATTTAACTGTTATAAAGGAATTCATTGCAAAAATGAATATGAGAGCAAAATCTTATAGGTTTTGTTCACGAATAACGTTTCGCAATCATTTAAGAGTTTTCCTCTACTTCAACATATCTCATCGGTCAAGAATTTTTGGGACGACATTCACCAAGAAAAATAGTTTATAAGACCTTTCACTGAATGATCTTCACGACTCGCCGTGAGCGGCTATATGTAAACCAAATTAATGAGAAGCTAAAGAGAGCTTTGTTATAGGATTGCATTTCAACTTAAAAATAAATCGCACACCAAATATTATAATTGTCATATATATAACTCTTGAATATTTTGAGAATTAGTGCACATGCCTGAAGAATGTGAGCACATTTCATTTTGCCTGTCAATGAATGTCATGTGCTTATTTATGAAGAGATTACAGACCTGACAAAATTGACGTAAATATCTGTGCTATGAAAATTTATATTTTTGTAGCATACAAAGTGAAATAATTTTTAACATTGCTGTAAAATAATGTTTAATACATGAAATTGATGTCAGAGCACAGATAGTTAAATCTGTACATAAGTTTTTCAATTAAAAATGTGTGGCCCTGTTGAAGTGTGTAAAAAAGTGTGTAAAATATATATTCTCTTATTTTTTTCGATATCCGTTGGTGAAATGGGAGACCAGCGTTGAGTTTCATGATTGATATCAGCCCAGTGAGATCCACAATCAAGTATCATATATTTCCCACAACAATGTGACTTTTGCAACAAGGAGCAAATGTTACGAATGAAATTTTCACTCATTGAACAGATATGATAATTTGTTCCAGCAATCGCAGAAAAATGACAAATCATTGGTACTACCTTGAATGTGTAGTGAGCCATAGAGTTATGTTCTCTAAGTTGCTAAGTGTGATCATTGTTACTTGGTGTAGCAGCCGATAAAGTACATGGAGCAACTTATGCATGACGACGGTAGAGATTCATACATAATTACTGCATTTATCCGACTA
>JACJUY010012582.1:20275-30356 GCA_014220935.1 Platorchestia sp. MABIK | reverse complement strand
CGCTAGTATCGGAATTTTGGATTTATCGATTTATCGGTTATCGATTATCGACGATAAATTTTTCGCCAATTATCGATTTATCGGTTATCGCGATAACGTTTTTTCGTTATCGTGCCCACCACTGCCAATGACCGTATCTGTGATGCTAGGAACCGTATCTGTGATACTAGTGGCCGTATCGGTGATGCATGTGACTGTATTTGTGATACTAATGATGTTTTTTGAGGCACTTATGTCTGTATCTGTTTTACTAATGTCTGAAACTGTGACACTAATGGCCGTGTAATACTAATGACTGTACTTGAGATACTAATGACTGTTTCTGTGATACTAATAACCGTATCTGTGATACTAGTGACCCTATATGTGACACTAATGTCCGTATCTTTGATACTAATGACAGAATCTGTGACACTAATGAACGTATTTGCACTGCTAATGACCGTGTCTGCAATACTTATGACCACATCTGAAATATTAATGACCACATTTGTGATAATAATAACCGCATCTGCTACCCTAATGACGGTATCGGTGACCGTATCTGTGTTACAAATACTGTATCTGTGATACTTAACACCACATCTGTGATACTGATGACCGTATCTGGGGCACTAATGACCGTAATTGTGATGCTAATGACATCTGTGATACCAATGACTATTTATGTGATTCTAATAACCGTATCTGTGACCCTAATGACGTTGTTATACTGACGACCGTATGTGTGATAATAATGTCCGTGTCTGTGTTACTAGTGACCGTATCTGTGATACTAATGACCGTATCTGTGATACTTGTTACCCTATATGTGACAATTATGTTCGTATCTGTGGTACTAATGACAGTATCTGTGACATTAAATTGCCGTATCTAGTATACTAATGACTCTCTCTGCGCTTCTAGTGACCCTATATGTGACACTAATGTCCGTATCTGTGATAATAATCACCGAATCTGTAACACTAATGACCATTTCTGAAATATTAATGACCGCATCTGTGACGCTGATGACAGTGTCGGTTACCGTATCTGTGTTACTAAAACTGTATCTGTGATGCGATTGACCACATCTGTGAGACTAATGACCGGATCCGTGATTCTGATAACAGTATCTGTGGTACTAATGACCGTATCTGTGATAATAATGACTTCATCTGTGATAATAATGACTGCATCTGTGACGCTAATGACGACATCGGTGACAGTATGTGTTTTACTAATACTGTATCTGTGATACGATTGACCACATCTGTGATACTAGTGACCCTACATGTGACCCTAACGACCGTATCTGTGATACTTATTACCGCATATGTGATACCGATAAGCGTATCTGTGATACGAGTTTCAACAGTGCATAAGTACAAGAATGTTTTAGTCTCGTGTTCTATTAGGATAAATACATATATTTGTTTGTCATTCCTATCGTGAAACTTGCTCATTGCCTCTTCCATTGGTTTTCCGACGTTCAGCATTCAGCCAAGGAACGTTGCTCCGATTGCGGCTGCTGAACACTCGAGGGAAATCCAGGTTCAGTTTCCACATTTTGGCCGCAGTTTTCTGCGTGGACACACGATGACGGCATGACCTCCACTCCCAGCGCCACCGCCACGGCGGCCTGCTGTCATCACCTGACCGCCGCGGCGGTGAAGCCAAAAGTTGGGGCAGCGGGAGGGCGTTTACTTCCGGCGATGTTTGGAGTCCAACTTGCATCAACTTCACCCAATCACACAGGGTGTCCACAAAACTGTGTCCACTCACCCATGTGTGTATATAGGATATCAATGCAAGTCTGAGAAATAGATCAGAAATATTCCGTTAAATGACTGCGGTATCATAGATACTGTGCATACAGTGCATCGGTCAGTGGGTACATTTGTGTGGACACCCTGTAGAACAAAGTGGGCTTACAAGGGTGACTCGGTCGATAGTTGTTCATTTTTACTATTTACCTTTTTCTCACCTCGTACAATTTTCATCCTTTTTAACTGTCAAAGTTTGAAGAACAGACTTCAAAGGCTTCTAATACTATCTCGCGTATCGTTGATACCATCCGTTTCGTAGCATGAATACCAAACATTTTGGAACAGTACCTCAAACATTTTCCTTTAAATTAAAGTTTTCATGTATTCTGAGTACTATTTTCAAAATGACAATGTCTTTCGCGTCAAATGGAAAAGTGAGGTACATTTGGGAGAATTGCTTTACTGAGAAGCAGGTAGCTGCAACTTTTTGAAAGTTTGAAGAAAACTAGGGCTTACTAGCGTTGCAATATATTTAGTAATAGAGCAAACACACATAAATGGGTCAAAATACAGAGTAAATGCATCAACAACAAAGTAAAGGAATCACCACACAGTAAACAAATCAAGACGCAGAGTAAATAAGTCAGCGCACATAAGCCGACCGTAAGATGCACAGCAAACGAACAAAATCAAATGCTACTTAGAGCAAGTCTGACGCGAACACTTTGTGTCTCTAACGGGTAGGTGCTGGTGACATACAGCAAGAGACTTCATTACTAACTGGTAAGCATAAATCAAATCTAGCAAAACCTCCTATGACTAACTAATGTAATGGTCCTTGATGAAATATAGCAAGGAACCCCTTCTACTGACAATCACCACTAAACACAACAATCAGCCACTAGTGGATAGAAGCACAACAAAACTAGCAAGACCCCGTACACTAGTGTCCAGAACACCAACATTGGGCACTAGCAGCACACTATCGAGGCATAGGGGCGGCAAGCATAACACACGCACATGGCGGCGCCGCATTTATGTGCACATGTGCAACACCAACACATGAGGTCCACTCCGCACTTTTTATAAAACAAAACAAGCGAAAAACAAATCTTTGAGAACCCATCAACGCTCTCAAATGCACACCTCGTGTAGGTGTGTAGCAACAGGAATGTGTACGTGTGCAGTCATTACGCGCATACATGACAGCATGTGATAGTGAAACATATAAGTTCTTCGTTTGTTGACGGTGAAATTCTGTCGGTATCAAAGCAGGGCAAATTTGGTTGGTCTTGTATACGATCTATTTACCATAAAATCAAATAAATTATTTGATGGGAATCTCGCAGAAAATATTCAGTGCAAGGCTAATTACTTCTAAACCTCAACAAGAGCAAAATACCTTCATGCACCCGTCAAAGTTCTCTCCAGCTTCTCCCATCGGTTTGATTCCAGCGAAAAAGACTCGAACGTGTTCAACTCTGCCCCATTGTTATCCTGCCCTCCTAGCACTGTTGGCCTCCCATCTAAGAGCATCATCTGATGTGCATGTCGTCCAGTCAAGAGGGGTTGTCCCGCCCACACTTCCCCAGTCTCCGTGTTGAACATCTCGACAGCGGAACGCGCCCACCACCCTCCTCCCGTTATCATTATGTTCGAGCTGTACCAGAGGCACGCATGAGCGGATCGACTTTGTGTAATGTTAGCAACTTGCCGCCATTCAGTTCCGTCCATCGACCTCTCGTTCACCCAAATTTCATCCCTTTTACCGCCAGCGCCCACGATGTACGCGTGGGTTCCATTTGTGACTGAGCAATGATCAGAGTTTGCATCAAAAGGCAAATTCAGAGTTGAAAAACTCTGTGTCTCGCCATCAAACACGATGAGTTGGCGTCCGTAGATGAACCAGACGATGGACTGACCTATTGAAACTGCGGTTTGTCCGTACATAGTCAACGGAGCTGAAGGCATAGCCTCCCACCCACTGCCCGGGGAGCTGATGTTTATCTTGTGACAGTCATCAGTTGATTCACTTCCCGTCCACCCCCCGCACACCACCACATGTTGTCCTGACGTCACCGCCGCAGTAGCTAGAAGAGGCGCCGGCAGCTCAGGGAAGGACGCGAGGTTCACCTGCTCCACAGTCCGCAGTATGTCATCGCCCCGCCAGCCTCCAAGGATCACGGCTCTGCCTGCACACAATCCAAACACCTCAAACAATTCAATCACACAAACGTTGCCTCAGCAAATCCATACTCATGAATGACTTGAGACTACAATAATTAGCAGTTTTAAATACGACTAATTGACTGCCAGAATACGTTCACAAATTTATCCGGCATGATTTTTTAATTTTGCAGTATTTCTTGCCAGCGACGCGTTGCATTTCCCAGAACAACGGCCTCAAGTTTCCTTGCCAGCTTATTTTTTGTTTATTAGTTGAATTGATCAGCGCCGTGTTCTTTGATATCATAAAAAGTGGAAACATTTCCGCCCAAAGTCAATTAGTCGAAGTTTTCATTTGTCACACAGATTCTAAATCTGCCATAATGCTCGCGCCCTCAAATTTAGGGACAAATTTTATGGAAGTTTCGCCTTGAATGATAATTACAAATTGGTGGTGTGTAGAGCTGCAAAACATTTTTATATATTCATTCGTTGTGGGCCGCTGTTATGCGCAGCCATTTTACACCGTTATAATTAGATCATTTTGTTAACTCAATGGACTAACATGATCTAATTCAATAGACTAACAATAGACTAACTTATTTATCCATCCCAATGGTACCCGCGTTGAAAATATGCTCGTACTTGTGCACTGTTGAAGCTCGTATCACAGATACGGTCATTGAGCATCCCTTAAGAGCGTGAAAGAGAGACGGACCAGCCAATGTGATGCGTTCAGTGATTTTCCCATTGTGATAACATTGGAGAAATTACGCACAAAAATGTCAATATATTTATTTATTTATATGTAAGGAGACACCTGACGTTTTATTTCATGCGTACGATAATTAGATACTTTTGTTAATTCAGCAGACGAACAAAACAATATTCCCCAAGTTAAGGACTTATGTTACGAAATAAGTGGTGTATATGCTGCAAAATGGAGGTAATGAAACTCTGTTCGTCTTCAATTCGTATCACAGATACTAGTAATTTTGTAAAGCAGATTCCAGCTTGTATCAAAGATACCAGTAATTCAGGGCTGCAAACACCAGTAACTCCCTGCACAAGTAGGTCACATCGTGTTTGACTCCCGTCGCTTCGTATCACTGATACCCGTTGGCTTGTCTATCTAACCTAAATATACCCGTTATGTGTTTATTTACATATATACTAGTGTACACGCACGTCAAAAATGAAAGGATGCAATATTTTACTTAAAATTAACTTGCAGATGTGAATGACAAAGATATCCATCCTAACAGTACCCGCGATTAAGTTATTTTTGTACTTTTGCTCAGTTGAAACTCGTATCACAGATACAGTCATTAAGCATCCTTGTGAGCGTCACAGGGAGACGGAAGGAGCGGACACCTAACAAATGAACTCCCCAAGGGTATTATTAGGTTAGATTTATTTATACACGTGTTTCATGTCCGCATCTTAAGAAACATTGGATGTATATTTATTTGTTTGGTATCCGTTACGCTTTCGTCTGAGTTTGCGGTGTCATGGAGACCGAATTTCTCAGCGTAACATTAAAATATGTCGTTTACTTTGATAAAGATGCAACATTAAAAGATGTCATTGATAAGTTCGACATTTTATCAGGATAGGTTCAGTTAGGATAGGACAGGTTAGGGTAGGTTAGGTTAGTATGGTTAGGATGGGTTATGATAGTATAGGCTAGGATATGTTAGGTTAGGGTAGGTTGGGTAATGTTGGCGGAATTTTTTCACGAGTCCACTTAGCTTTTAACCGACTTAGCTTTTAACCGCTAAGCTTAGCTTAGCGGTAATGAAGCAGGGCTTCATTACCGCTCTGTCAATGTTCCTCAATGCCTGTGAGCGATGGCTGCTGAAGTCCTTCATCCCACCACTTGATAGGTTCTGCTAAATTTGACCGACGCACACAGCGTTGTTCATAAGTTTGGGCCTGCGGCTCGGTGCTAACATAGGAGATGTTCTCCTCAACTTGGAACATTCGAAATTAACGGCAATTCTGAACTTGACCTGCGCGTTAACATGTCGGTTGGGTCTGGGAAGGACATTCATTTTGAAATGTGTTTTATATTCTTCAAGTCTACTCTTAAATGCGACACTTCTACGGGCGGTTCTGAGACCCTCTCCTAAAATTTGCGCTCAGTGTTCCCTACAATGGAGAAGAGGGAGGTTATTTACTCACCAGGCTTGGTGGACACGCAGATGTAGCCCCGCTGGCTGTGCTGCTCAGCGTAGCAGGCTTCACCAGACGCGCAGATCTCAGGCACCGTGCACGGTTCCCGGCAGGTGAAGTCAGGCGCGCTGGTGTCGTCAACGCACACTTTCTGAGGAGGACAATTGGCTGTGGAACCGCACTCTTTCTTGGAGCTGACGCCTTCACTGTTGGTGTCAGGAATGCCAACTTTGTCGTCAGTACAATTATCCCCGATTTCGCACGGATTCCTGCAGAAAAACCCCTCACTGGTGGTATTGTCTTCTGAACATTTTTCTTCGAATTTGCATTTCCCATTGTAGCCACACCCGACCTTCCTAGCACAAGCCGTGCCGTTTGAAGCATGTCGCTCCTGCAATGTCATGTTTTCGAAGAACTCCTGCATGACCGCTCCATCCACAGAACACCCCAACCAGTCAAACCATTCTTCTTGGAACATTCTTTGAATTTTTTCGAGCCTGTATTGGATGAGGACGGGCCTCTGGAGGGTCTGGTCTAGCTCAGGCAGGGGGACGGTCCCCACGGTGAGGATGCGGGTTGGGAAAAGCCCCAGCGAGTTGAGCACGTCCGGAGCTCGTTCGGAGTCACACCGAGTCACATCTCGGTTGAAGTGTTCTACAACCTCATCAAATGAGGAGTTTTTGCGCAAGTTTTGGGTGAAAGACGAGGAGACGCAGCGATGTCGCTTGGTCTTTTCCGAGGAGCTGGTAGCTTTCTTAGCAAATAGTTTCATTATCAAGAGCCGTGAGCCAAAGTGTGTCGTGTCTTGGTAATGAGTGCCAAAAGCTTTGATGAAATCAGAGAAAGTGTTTTGACTCGGATCTGCAATTGGGTTTTCCGCTGCAACGCATAATTTTATAAGAGCCCTATGGAAGTTGGGCGTGAAGGTGGGCCTGGTGTTGAGGTTAACTGACACGGTGTGTGTTTGACATCGAGCCTCTGCCAGGACTACTTCTCCCCCACGCTGGAAGAATTGAACAAGTTTCTCTTCTTCATCATCCACACTGGAAGCAAACTCACTGGACGAGGTGGCGCACAGACGTCGACTTCCTACCATGACGTCATCTCCTGATTTGAAGAACATGGATTCACTAATACCTTTTTTAAATTCATTATAATTGTAAACAGAGCGCATGGAAAGGGACGACAGATGAGGACAACGCAAGTCCTGAATTGCTCTTCCAATGAAATTGTTAGATTCGAGCGCATTAGTGCAGTCTGTGGCATTCGATGTCGTGGTGAAGATTCCATCCTTCAAGGCTGAGTTCGGATTGTCAAGCGTGTCAAAATCTTGTGGCTCGACTCCTAGCATTGTCAAGCTTATAACCGATGCATGAAGTGATGCAGGAGTCCAATACTGGAGAGGAAGCGCGTAGCTACACCCGCAGACCGGAGAGCGTTCGACCACGTGACCATAGGTGCTGGTGCCCTGACCCCTCACAGAAGGAGTCAGGCAGCTGCCCACCGCCAGCGCCGACATCAGGAGACGCATCAGGTTGTTGGCTGGCATCATGTCCTCCACCTGTAAAGAAATGTACGAAGAGTTATTTCAGACAGCTCGAGTTTACCGCTCATCAAAGCTTCTTAGCTCTAAAGACGTTACCAAACCGACATATACAAGCGCTCCGAGACTTGACGGTTTTAATACGAGACATTGCTTTTCAGTTCACCTTCCTGATTTGCACGAGATACGGTCGACAGGAAGTATTTAGAAAGAAGTATTTTACAGGAAGAAGTATTTTACAGGAAGAAGTATTTTACAGGAAGAAGTATTTTACAGGTCGACAGGAAGTATTTTATAAATTATGCATTCAAAGTATTTAGAATGCATAATTTCTTCAACATTCAATTACACAAAACCGTCAAATGTGGTCTGCACTGCTGTTCAACTAAGAAGTTTACGGGTTTAACGCTGCCTGTCTTCAGCATTTGGAACGAAACGCGCAATTTAGAGTTAAAGAATACAAGATTGATGAGGGACTGGGCGGGTCAGTTTCTCGCTTTTCTACACCAGCATCAGACAGCATTGCAATAATGGTTAGCATGTCCAATTTATCAACAATGGCAGTTGGAACAATTGGAACAGCTACTTCACAAATTTCCTGCCCTTTTTATCACTCTAGACCTAAATCACACCACTCAACCACACCACCGCACAACCATATGATCAATCCCATCTAATCACATCCCACCACTTCACAACTACACCACAAAACTACACGATGCAGCAATACGACTTCATCATAACACCATACAACCCCATCGCGAAACCACTGCAAAACTACAACAAACAATTGTAAAACTCCGCCATAACACCATATGGCCATATAACGATACAAGCATATCACTACGCCACTACTTCTACACCCAACCACACTACCAAACTACGATCATCTCACTACACAATCTCACTGCCATCCTACCACACGAAAACGCTATCACACGACCACTACACCAATCGGAAAGAACACTAACTCACAAACACACCATCACAACTACATCTCACCACCACCATCACAACGCAACCATGTCACTTGACAACACAACACAACCATGTCACTTGACTCACCACCACCATCACAACACAACCACGACACTATCACAACATCACAGCACCACAACACAACCATGTCACGTAAATAACGTCACCACCACACCATCACAACTACATCACAGCACCACCACCACAACACAACCATGTCACGTAAATAACGTCACCACCACACCATCACAACTACATCACAGCACCACCACAACACAACCATGTCACGTAAATAACGTCACCACCACACCATCACAACTACATCACAGCACCACCACAACACAACCATGTCACTCAAATAACAGAATACCAAACAACTGGCAAATCGCCATGCACATACACAACGTACCCTTATGAACTGTATATGAAAAAAAATCTATATTCTACTAACATCCGTGTATATTATAAGCAAATGTAAAACCGATGAAGGGACGTTGGCTACGAATGTACCAAGTTGTGCCATGCTCTGGTCTCTAACATTTGGCCATTCTGAAGTGCCGTTGTCCCTCAGTTTCACCTCAGCAAGTCTGCACTCTCCCCACCCTCCTCTCCATCGCACTTCCTTGTTCGTTGAATCGAAACGTAGAAAACTTTGATTTCCCTTGCTCGGAGCACCAAATAAAATTATTTCGAGCCCCCACTAGTGAAAAATTGTTTCAGAGAATTCGATTGAATCTTTTGGTGATGTTTCTTGATCTTTTTCTTACGATCCGAAAAAATATGTTCCACCACTGAACAATCAGCTTCATTTAAAAAAATTGGTGAGTTTTCTTAGTGAATTCAAAAATATACAAGATAATTGAAAAGTATTGCTTTCATACTGACCCACGTATTCTGACGTCAATTTTTTGAATTAGAACAACCGGTGCATGAAAAGTTATGAACATTTTCATCAATATTCATCCTTTGGATTTAGTGTACTACTTCATGAATTACCAAATTATAAAGCAAGCATGCTCCAACTCGATCAGCTTGGCACTTTCCAAACGATATATTCCAATGATATAGCCAAATTACTGCTGCGAAAGGAGAGACAGAAAGTCCTTCCGAAAGAAGAGAAAGAGTCTGACGAAGGAAAACGAGCGGTGCAACTGCCCAGCTGATACCAACAACAACATCGGCATCTACGGATGCTTTATTTCCAATTGAAGCATGATACATATCACCTTTTACATTGGTTTTTCAAATGCCTTAGAACTAACACCAGGACGCCATGACGCTTTCCCCCGGTCAAAGACCGGTACCCATTTCAGACATCTGGATCCGGGTCTCCTCGCACGGAGTCAGGTCCTATACACACACGGCTATGGCGAGCACCGTGATGAAGGTGAAATCAAAGAAACTAACTCATGTAGATTTCTAGGCATCATAATAGATAAACATCTGACCTTCAAAGAACACATCGCTCATA